>VXCM01001133.1:0-92500 GCA_014773175.1 Lucifuga dentata
TGGAGGCAGATGATTCGCTGTGGTGACCCCTGAAGGGAAAGCCGAAAGGAAAAGAAGAAGAGGAGTGTGTTAACTCGTAGTGGTTCAGATCCTTGCTCATGGACACTGACAGCATGACCACTGACAGGAAAACATTTGCCTTTGTGAGGATCTTTGGCTTTCAGATTTGTAACCTCTGTTCTATTACTGTGCCTTCACAGAAACATTCAGCCTCAGATCCTCTTATATTTTCACTGTGTATAAAATAATCCATCAAGGATGTCCAGTGCATCCCAGAGGCTGTGATGAAGCATCATAATTTACCTTTTTTGTTAGACTTTCCCTTGACTTGTCTTACCTACTTCTACTTAAGTTAGCAGTTTCCCAGAATGCCTTTAACATCCCCCAGAGAACTTCAGGACCTGCTGAGTTTTATGTGTAGATGCATGGAGAGAACAATAAACATAGCAAGAGTGAAACTTTTAGCAGGATAGTGAGTTTCTGGTCCAAACCAGAGTGTTGCTCACCTTATCAAAAACACATCTCTTTCTTTTGGTGCTGTATTGTGTAATGAATGTTGTGCTTACTGTTAGCTGAGAAATTTTTATTTCTTGAATGGACTCCCGTTTGTATATTTATTGAACATTTGTGTAAAATGTGCACACCAATGTGCAAAAAGTATACACTCCTCTTTAACTGAGGAGCGTACACTTCTCTCTTCCCAGATAATTGTTTCTGATTACCCCAATGTCCAGTTACATCACCATTTAATGAAGTTATAAAAGTAAATAAAGTGCCTTCAGCAGTGCTAATTTCTACCTTTAATTTGTTTTCTTTTGTGGACAGAAATCCCATTAGGCCTAACAAGGCTAAGGAAGTAGAACTGTGTACATATAATTTCCTCCAATCAGTCTGTTTAGGTCCTTTTTTTTTTTTTTTTTTNTTTTTTTTTTTTTTTTTCTCTGAAGTGATGCGGTTTCACATGGTTGGGTTTGTGAAATGCAGTTTGTGTTTTGTTGTCAAGAGATTTATGAAACACATCTTCATTATTACGATTATCTTTGAGAGACTATTTGATTGGTTTAGTTTATGAAAATGTGATATTGATCCACATGAGGGAATTATTGCTTGTATGCTCTAAAAGAGATGAGAGGTCAGATACAGAATGGATTCAGTGTCTCAGTCAACAGAACTTCAGCAGAGCTGATACCTGCCTACAGGGGCTTGAACCGGGATCTTCCAGTCTGCAGGTTGATGGTTTTGTGGCAGACTGTGTCACTCCCCTTTACAATACTTGATGCTTCGATTCACACCTCTTTCTCGTAGAATCTTTCTCACCCTCTCGAGCTACAGTAGTTTACTCTTTCAGTCTGTCCAATATTTTTTAACTCAGCCCAAATTCCAGATACACTACAGTTTGGAATCACTCAGAAGTTTTTATGTATTTGATAGACTGATACTTTTATTCACTAAGGTGGTATTAAATTGATCAGAAATTATAATCAATTCATTGACAATGTCATAACATTCTTTTTATTTGATAGAATTGCTCTATTCATAAAACTTTTAACCTTTTCTTATTAATATCTCAGTTTCTGATATGGATTTCTCTTTGAAACTCTGCCTTTAAAGCCGGCACCCCAGAGTCGTCTTTTCACTGTTGCAGGTGACACTGGTATTGCATGTATTGCATACCGGTATGGCATGTACTATTTAAAGATGCAGCCAACTGAACCCCTGTAAGGCATCTGTTTCTCAAACTACAGATTTTGATGTTTATCCCCCTGAGACTGGTGCATTCTGCTTCTTTTTATTGTCTTGGTTAGATCCAGTTTGTCTTTTCCTCACAAGACAGTGGTGGGAAACTTTGTATTTGTAGCTGATGCTCTGAATGTGTGCTGTTTGTGTACTGAGATCTGAGATCTGCTGTTAACTACAATAAATTCCTCGTGTGAGAACATACTCGGCCAAATAAACCCAATTCTGATTCTGATTCTAATGAATAATAAATCAGTCATTTTCAGCAGTAATAGCAATTTTGCACATTTTTAATGAATATATACAGTATTTAAATCAATTTAATGTCACCTTGGTGTAATGTCACCTTGGTGAATAAAAGTATCAATTTCTTGGAAATTTCTGGGTGTTTTCAAACTTTTGGACATGTGTACCACAGATTTTTTTTTCTTTTTCTGATTTAAGCATGATAGTGGATATGATAATCTGTCAGTTATGTAGATGAGACATGAAACACTGAAGAGCTTTTGTAGGAAAATCCAAAGACAAACAGTTTCATAAACAATTTCAATTATACATCATCAAGGCACAAAAATATTCAGATTATCAACCAACCAACCAAACTCTGAACATTCTGATTTCTCTGGTTAACTTGCATTTAAGCAGAGAAACTACATTGTTTATTATTGTTTACTGAATTTTAATAGTATCTGCAATTACTAGTCTTCCTGGGCTCCACAAATAAACATTAGAACCAAAATGAGACTTTAGTTATATTACTTGTTATATTAGTGTTACATTACATTACATAGTGATACTAGACAATATATTTTGGTTGAAATAAAAACCTATATACTTTCAGTGCTTGATCGCACATAATAAACAAACACTTTCCCACAGCTTTAATATGGAGGAATTTCTTTACATCATAATCCAGAGGGGGATCGGCAGTTGCAGATGCTGTATGACCCATTTGGAAATATTCTCATCAAAATACTTACAACATGAGGGAAATTTGATAGTAATGTAATTAATTTCTCTTTACCACAAAAGAAAACTAAATGTAGCATGCTTAATAGAAAACAAAACATTACATTTCTGCAAGGTCTTTAATTATTAACAGTGAGGTTACATAACAAGGAGGTAAGGACCAGAACTGAAAGTGACACATTTTGAACCTTTATGAAGGTTAGCAAAAGGTCTTTAGAATATAGTGTTCAAAATAAACTATGTATTACATAGTATGTAGTACTATGTAGTACATTGGCTTGACACCAAGTGGCTGTTCTCTCGCTGGCTTTTGATTAGCCTTGAGAATAAGAATGACTGGATAATCATAAATGTTGAGTCTGCTCTGAGGTAGCAGGAAGGAATGACTGACCTGTTTGTTTGGTTTTTTTTTTTTTTTTAAAGAGGGTTCAGTCTTGTCTTTCTCTGTGTCCTGCAGGACAGAACATTCAATCTCAACAGTGGTGACAGCTGCCAGACACTGACACCTGTTCAGTGGAAGCATGTTGACTCTATAATAGACTAGGGAGAAAGAGATGATGCTCAGTCAAAAAGCTCTTGGATGTGGAGGCCACAAAAGGGCACAGGAAGGAAATGGAACATCTCCCTTGTCATAATTAAAACCTTCATGCCGGGAGCGAGTTTTGATTATGACGGGACCATAAATTTATCTGCTATTTCTTTATTCATTTCCCCAGTGAGAGAAAATATAGTTTGCTGATCAGTGGAATAATCTTCCAGAGACCACGTTGATCTGTTTATCATTGGTTAATCATA
The DNA here is from genome assembly GCA_014773175.1 of Lucifuga dentata. NCBI lineage: Eukaryota > Metazoa > Chordata > Actinopteri > Ophidiiformes > Bythitidae > Lucifuga > Lucifuga dentata. The sequence continues at coordinate 3,502 of VXCM01001133.1, forward strand.
CATGAAAGTTGTAATTTTGTTTTCAGGCGAGATAAATCACAGCTTAAGTAGATAAGAAAAGAAAAAGAATAGATTGCACACTGATATATGATAAACTTAATATTGAATGTTGCAGGTAACACTGGAGGACTTACAGATTTCCATGTACTTATTTTCATGTCAGGGTCTATTTTGAATATGTTTTTAAAAAAAAAAAAAAGCACACACATATTGATCCACCTCTACTCTCCCTTGCTCCAGCACCACTGTGCACACTGAGCATTTGATAATTTTAGACAACAGAACCTTCCCAAAAATCCTGCTCTGTTCTGGTTGGCTATCTATCTTAAGCCTGAGCTGGCCAAACACACACTCTCTAGCCTCTTATTTAATGTGTGTGTCCGGTGTGCAGGCAGGAAAATTCAATATGTTACATGTTGATGCAAACTTGTTACAGAAGTAAAAGGACTAATCAAAAACAAAGCTTTCGGGGCCGTTTGGGACCTGGGGTTTTACTGACTGCATGCATTTCTATAGGCATGAGCCTCAAGTGTTACAGTTTTATTGCATTCACAAGGTTGTTGTGAATGCAATAAAATGATTGAGATTCTATCATATTAATGTAATTGTACTTGTGTTACTTCACTCCCCATTTCCAGCTATTTTACACCTTCTTAAGTCTTTGCTCTAAACATGAAAAAACAAAATCTTTGTGTGTCTTGGTTACACACAGTGAAGTGTTTAGCCATCAACTACACACTAACTCCAACAAAAATCATAGAAAAAACTTTTTGAGCATGAAAAGTTAACTGATACCCAGTCACATGGAACAGAGGTACATAGTCAGTATGTTTACATGCATGCTATGCTCCAATTATATGTCTATACTCCAGTTAAGGCAATAATGTGGGTAAGACATATACATGGATGGAGTTGATAGGATTTTGCGGTTTGCTGAATATAAATTATGCATTGTGTAATGCAGGGGTCTGCCAGTTGAGGATTTGCATGTGGAGGAGGCTTACTCCGCTTATGACATTTACATGCCTGAATAAATTGATTTGCAGTCACATAACCTAGGTCTGTTATTCAGAGTAAGCTTATTTCAGTTTACACTGATTTCATTGTAATTAAGATGTATAGATGACACTTGAAAAAAGCAATTTATTGCTTTAATATTTTATATTTATACATACATATATATATATATATAAAATCAAAGTTTTAACCTGCATGTAAACTAACTGAGTGTCTACACAGGATGAGCTGCACTTTTTAACAAAAAAAAAAAAAAAAANAAAATTCTTAGAAGAGAATAATAATGAAACATAGTAAAAAAAAAAAACGTTTTATTTGTGAGCAATTTGTCATAATAATAGAATAATAGAATTCCCATCAATTTGCACTTGTACTTTGACACATAACACAGTTTGAGAACCACTGGCAGCTTTGCACTTCTAAACTCGTCCAGAAAATTACAGATTGTAACCAGTACACGAAGCAGCTACTAGAACAATACATAATCCAGTCATAAATGCTTTAATTTGATGGCCATTCAGCTCCACATGCAGCAGTGATTAACACTGACTACGACAATTTATCTTGAGTTGGAAGAAACATCCTTTGAATGCAAAAATCTGCACATACAGCGAGGTCTCGTACCACAGAGTCCTGACAATATACAGAGATCATACGATGTGATTTTACAATGAGTTCCTTCCTCCTCAGTCACTGAAGTTACACCACCTGATGTCGCCTTTGGTTGGGATGAAAACCAGCATTTACTCTGTGCCTCCTGGTACAAGGTTTGACACCTCTTACACAGAGAAAATATGATAATTATGAACAAATTACTGTTTTAGCAAGGCAAATATTACTGTCAGTATATTGGTACATATCTTTTTCACACTGTTTTCTTTCTCCTCTCTGTGACCGTATACCTTGGAGACATGTATGTGTGTGTGTGTATGCGCGCCTACGCTTTGGTGAATTGTCTTTGTCTCGATTCTCCTGCTCATTATTGGAGCAGGTTCAAGGAGATGGGTACTCATTTGCATAGGGAGCCCTGGGGCTGAGGCCCCTGTGTGTAGCAGCCAGATGATTCATATCAGCTCCAACATTCTTAGTTTGGTGTGGATTAGATTAAAACCAATCAGTCAGCCCAGTTCACCCTGACCCAGTGGAAAATAAATCAGGTTTCTTCCATTCTACAAACAGAGAAGAGGCTTACGCTTTTATAGACCGTTCAATCTTTGCGTGTTTCTTTCTCTTTGTACGTCCCTAAATGGTCCTTTTTGTTGCACAGCCATGGCAACATTACATATAACTCACATAAAAGCAGGGAATAGAGATTCACATGGAACTTGATTGTCAAGACATTTTGGCTACGTGTCTCAGCATGGTATGCCTTACTAAAACATTTATCTGTCACTTTGCGATAGATTAGAGCTGAGATCAGCCTGTGCAGCTTTCCCAGTGGCCCAGTGGAGCGCTTACTTCTCTGGAATCTCTTGAGAACTATATGAAAGCATTGCAAAAATTATGCAAGGCTAATGTCCTCTTTAGAGAAAATGTGGTATAATATTTATAAACTTCCCACCTTCTACACACCAGGAGAGAGTGCAAATGTAGACACATAGATGTGGATGAAATGCAGCTTTAATGGGCTATCATGTGTATGTGTGTGTGGGGGGGGCATATAGATCTAATTTAATGTGTGTTAAACATTGTGTTATGTCAGCATAGGGAATACATTTATAGCTACAGTTCATATTTCTCTGATATTTTCTGCATGGCTGAGGTATTCTGGACATTTATTCACATTGGGTTCATATTGTGAATCTTGCCTTCTGTAACAAAGGCATGCCACTTTACAAAATGACCACCCATTGTTTGGAATTGATTACCATGAAGATGAAGGAGTACTTCAAGCTTAGTGGCTAGACCAAAATGGAAGTTCTTTGTTGTTTTACATAATTTTATTCTATGTTAACATGTTAATGCCCTCTGCATTGTCTTATATAAATATTTTAATGCATTTTGATGCCTCGTGTAAAGCGCTTTGAATTGCCTTTGTGTCTAAAGCTTGCCTACCTCAAAGCACACTTTGTAATGAATTACATGCTTCTCTTTCTTCTCCATTCTCAGCACACTGCGATGTACAAATGGTTAACATTGCCTCTTTTACAGAAGCATGTAAAAAGTGTCATTTTGTACAGAAAGCAGCTGCTGATATTCCAGTGACTTTCTTTTTTTCAAGGTTTTATAACAGCTAGTACAAGTGCAAGAACAACAGTGTGACAGTGCCAATGTCATGTGTCTAAAGTTCTGTTTAATTAGTCTCTTTTTCTTTTTCATTTACAGGAGCGGAAGCTGTGTGCATTCCCATATATCGATATCTGTAGCTCAAATGTGACCAACTATATGGTTCCACTCTCTCGTCAGACTGACTTCTTTGTTCCAGAAATGAGGGATGAGGTCAAAACAGATATAAAAGAAGAGGATTCTGATGAGGACAGAGGGACTGACATTACAGGTAGTATTATTTTGTTCACTTAAACCAAGCTCAGACTACATGATTTACCTCCAATTTTCCAAAAATGCCTAGTTGGAGCCATTGTGCCCATCACCGACAGTTATTAAGGCAGAGCAGTTCAGAGGTGTGTCCTGATCCAGTTCATGGAGCCGCCCCAGGTGCCCCAACATTTTCAAGCATGTTTGAAATTATCAGCGCAAAATCTGAGATGGTCTCCTAGTTTGAGTGGATCTATGGCAAGTCTCTGGAATGGCAATGAGCAGTAGCCAATGGGAATATGAGAGGAGGCGAAAATGACAAAAACAACTACACAACTTCTCCATATTCTAATTTTCTACCTCTTTTTCTGCTTTTTCTGTAAATGACAAAAAATCAAAATGACAGTGTCTTCTTGTATGTTTTTCACTACAGTTGGTTTTGCATGTTTCAGATGTTGATTATCTGCATACGAGGAGACAGATCTTGTAATTTGTTCATCTTCTTTGTGTCGTGTGCTCAACACAATGTCATCAAGACATAGAGTAAGATTACGAGAACGACTGTCGTGTAATTTAGTAGTTTAGCTATTTGAGGATTTTGTCCTGCAGCATGAATGCGGCCTTACAGACGCTGTTGTTACTATCAAGATCAGCCAAAAAAGAATCAGTCCATCTATGTCACTAAAAAAGTCAAATGTTATTCTGTTTTGTCACTTATTGGGTTGTAATGTGGTGTGTTGAAAGAACAGATTTCTGCTTTGTTGAGGAAAGAAAGAGGAAACATGTGGTAAGTTGATATGTCAGACTGCACCAAATCCACTTTGGCCCTTGATCACAGAGGACATGTGAAATATGAGGCTCTGTAATTGTTCTGTCACTACAAGTATGTGTTTTCAAGCGCAATGTGTTCTCAGTTGCTATTACGCCTTCAAACTTGCTGGAGCTGTAGGTTGGATCCATGGCGATATTGACTTTGTCATCGTACAAATCATTGTGCAAAGAAAGCAGTACTGGCTCGATGGGACAGAGTGGGTGGTGCTGCTTGTGTGAGCAGATTGGGCAATTGTGCGACAGCCGTTGTAAACAAAGCTTGAAGGCAGAAGACTTATCAGGAAGAGGACATTTATGTGATTTTCCTAACCTGTTTATGGCTTTCCACATGTTTGGATGGGGTCACCATCCAGCAGAGGCACCGTCTGAGAGAGGCGAGGCCGTTTTCCTGACAAACACAGTGAGACTGCTGCGGAGACGCTGACGGCAGCTGAGAGCCGGTGCTGTTCGCAGATTTAAATGAGTTTGTCAGCACCAGCGGACCAGCACAAAGTTCTGATTATTTTTTGCCTTTCTGACAGATGAGAAAGTTAATGAGGAGGGACTGAAGTGTTGAGTAGAAAACAGTTTAAAAGTTTAAATGATCATCTTTTATAATGACTTGATGAGAGAGACTTAGCCACTTTATTCTCTTTTCCCCAGCTCCAAATCAAATGAGATCTATAATTTCAAATTTGGCAATGTATGATTATTGATTAGTCACTTGGCTGAAAATTAGTACATCAGCTTCTGCACTGAAATTTTGCAACTTTTCTCCATTTATATCATTGTAACTTGAATCTCTTTGAGTATTCTGACTGCTGCAAAATTAGCAAATTGAAAATACAGTACCACGAGAAACTTGTCCAGGGCATTTATCATAAATTTTGTCAAAATAAGGTGATTTTTGTTGAAGACTTTTTGTTCATTGCTGCAAAGTACTTTCTCGAACAAACCTGTTGCTTCTTATTCAATTGAGCTGACTGATTAAACTTCAACAGGGTACAACATAATGTTACCAGTCTCCTGATTATAGGATTTTATATGCTGGAAAATAGTTTGAATTGAGCTGAGTGTTTTTTTTTTTAAGTTTATGGTTTCAAAAAGGGCGTGTTATCAACAGTAACAGCTCACACAGAATAATGCAAGTAGTATGCAGGTAATATTTTTTATGGTGGGCAGTAAGGATGAAATCAATAAATCAATATACACAGTTTTATTAAACATTAGCTAAGAATCATAAGATGTGAGAGATTTCTAATCACTGAGCTTTAAATTCAGTTGCAACTTCTTTGCAAGGATGAGGTTTGTAGAACTTGTTGGAACACATTGAGAAGTGTGTATCAGTGAGCCTGTCTTTGGCTCTTTCTAGAAATGCAAAAATATGGAACTCTGTTTTCTTGCCTGTAGCTGGTGTCTTCACCATGGCAACATCTGATGAAGTTTATAGTTTGCTGTTGTATTTTATGGGTTTCAACATACAAAACTGACTGAGAAAATGTGTTTTTCCCCAAAATCTAAACCCAGTTGAACTCTAATGTTTCACTAGCTTTTCCAGGAAACTGGAGTGATTCTGTGTTGAGCAACATTGACACAAACTTTCAAAACTTTCTTAACTTTTTACAATTGGGGAAAAAAAAATTCTCTTGGAAACAGCCACTCTATCCACATTCCTACTCAGTGGACACTGTTGAAAGTCTGCCTGTTTGTGTGTGCATGCGTGTGGGTGTGGGTGTGTGTTCTAAGTCCCAGACACGGCTGAACTTTCCTAATGAGAGATGGATCAGTCAATGGAGCTAAGCCATGTCTGACAAGCCAACTGTGGAATCCAGCTCTGTCACTGGGTAGATTCAGCTTCATCCACACTTCATCCTCTCTGTCCACATTATAAAGACTGTCTTGACCATAACTCTGGTCACTGCTAGCCAAACATTCGTCCTGCTTTGTACCATCACAGCACACTTGATTAAACACTCCTTAACTAAATGAAAACACTCTTACTATCATACCAGCTGTATGTGCATTCGGAAGCTTGCTAATGTGTTCAGGACTCTAATCAGACACAGTTTAAAACAGGTCAGTAGGCTAAATTATGACCCAATTTATAATTGGTCATTGTATTAAACTCTTTGTTAAGGTCTGCTTATTTAATTCTAATTGTTGTGTAATTTAATACATTTACACTGTATCCCCTCATTAAAAGTGAATGGTAATTGTGGGTGGTGGTGAGGGTGGTGGGGGTATTACCTCCCGTCAGAAGTGGGTGTGGTTTGGTGTCAAACATGATGCTGCAGACAGAGCATCCTTTCATTATGTAACTACAAACTAAAGTACTATAGAATAAGAAGAGACATTTTTCAAACTATACATACTCATGTTTCTCCAATATTTTTATTTGTTTTATTTTTTTAATACTTTGTTAACATGTATACATTGGAGCAGTACAACAAATATATGTTCCGCTGCTTAAGAATCCTAATTAAACTCAAAAAAACCATGCATGTGTGCATTTTTAAAAGACTGTACCGGTAGTTTTGCATGTTTGAGCCCAATAAATACTACCTGTCACTACCTACATGTCACATTAATGCCAACAATTTTTAAAACTTACACCTGGAGTGGTACATTTTACAGTTGTTTTTCCTACCTTCCAGATAGCCACTGGTTTCAGCTCATTCAAGTACTCTGTAAAAACCACCTTGTAGAGACGTGATACATACTTGAGATAAGTAATCCATCACAGCGAACCGCACGTCATTTTAATTTTTTTGTTGCGGGTATGGAATTTTAGCACTTTAATGTAGCTAAAAGTGTTGTCTTGTCTTCCAGCCTTATAGAGGTTCAATGCTGTTGTATAATTAGATTGAATAACATTCTTACTACTCAGATGTTAGCCAAATGATTTCTGTTGCGTCTTCAGTCCAATCAACTATCCAATTCATATCTTTTTTACAATATCCATGTTGGAAAATTGTTTATTTTCTGTGTTTAGGTTCTGTGTTCTGGTCAGTTCTTCACCATAGCACATGAATGCATCACCAGGAAGAATTCTCAGATCACTGCTTCCACCAAAAAAATAAAAAAGATGTGTTTTGCTGTGATGAATTGCTTAACTCAAGCCCTGATTTGGTATACTGGAATGAATGAACCTAAACTAATGGCTGCTTGGAAGGTAGGAAAAACAATGATAAAATTTACAGCTCAAACAGTATGCTTTGAGAAATGGTTCGTATTAATGTGACGTATATGCAGGTAGTATTTATTGGGCTCAAAAATGCAAAACCATGGTTATGTTTGAGCATATTTGTCATAGAATGTTGGATAATAAAGTTATGTTTTCATATTTCCTGCTACACTAACTAGTCACTCTGTCCCTCTGATTCGCCAAACTCCCAGCATGCTGCCGCGCTCTCATTCTAACTGCCTACTTAAAAAAACCTTCTGCTCAGTTTGAAGAACAAGATCTTGATTCTCTGCTAATAATCCCAATGGGCCCAATTTAGCAACTAATTTAGGCAAATGTTATCTAAAAGACTTTCAGAGGCGCAGCTGGCTTCAGCAGGGTACCATTTTCATGACTCACTAGCAGTTGTAGAGGGAGTGAAAGTTGTCCAGCTCTTCCTTGGGGGGCTGTCCACCCAATTACCCTAAATAGACCCATTATTTTCCACCAAATTTCTGCTATTGTCAACGAGTCTCTCTGGGACAGGCTTCTACTGCAGCATGCAAATTAAATATAAATCATTACATAAACTCCATTTATATATCTCCTAAAATAACATCAATGCCTCCAATCACATTCATACTGGACCAGTTCCACTGAAGATTGTTCCTCATGGTTTCGTTTGGACCTGCCAGCTAATCAACAGGATGTTTTGGATGAAAGCCCATAAATAGGTCTTATAAATAACCTTACTGCACCCATATATTCTAAACAAGACCGGATTTGCTGAATGCTGGATGTGATAATTAGATTGATGTCGAGATGTGAATGAAGGGCTGACCTCAGTCAGAGCTTAGAGATCTCTGCTTATTGTACTGTGGTCCCTGTTGACACATCTAGTCAAATCTCAGTTTGATGTGTGGATGAGATTTATTCGGAGTGCGAAAGCAGCAGGAAGAACACTTGGACAATAGTGTTTTAGTGTCCTGAGGGATAATCACATCAAGTCAGGTCTGCTTTTCAGTTCATTGTACTTTACAGAAACCGAAACAAAACCCCATAAAAGAAACAGGAGTGCAGAGACAGAAATGCTTAAAAAAAAGCAAAAAAAAAAAAAAAAAAAAAGCAATAATACAGTCTAAAGTGGTTACATGAATTTTGTCATCATATTTTCTCCTTCTGGCTCTTGCTTTGAGGCAGTGTTGTGTTGGAGACAGAAGGAAAGCTCACTGACTAATATTTGTTATGTAGGCGGAGGTGCGATGTGCTCGCGCATTAATCAGGCCTGATGACTATTTTAATGTGTGATGTTAGACAGGCTGAGCTGCAAAGGACCCTTTTCCCTCATTTATCTCTTTAAAAACTTTTTCCCTTTATGGACACATGACATTCTGTGCTTTTTCTTTACATTTCTACTTTCCTTAACCTCGTTATGTTCTTGATCACAACATTTTTCTTGTGTGGTAAAACATAAAAGGATAGCATTCAGGATAGCATTCTGCATGGTTAATGAATTCAGTCACAAAGAATCATATATCAGAGGCTAGTCAGACCCAGCTTTATTCTGACAGTATTAGAAGTTGATCAGATCTCCTTCATATTAAGCTAATGGATTCATGCTGATCTTATATTATACTGTATGCACATAATTTTGCAGAATTTTTTTTTTTTTTTTTTTTTTTTTTTTTTGTTCAGCAAGGGAAATTAGATGCAGAGTTTGAGTAATATGGAATTATCTCTGCCGTGTGTGTGTGTGTGTGTGTACAGAAGATCTTTTGTCTCTCATAACAATGGAATCTGGTTCCTTTGAACTTGGCTATCTAATAGAATCTTCTTCACCTTTAATAACCAGGTTGACTTTAAAGACACTGGGATTGGTTTGATTGTAATGAAGTATTAGCTGAAATTTCTCTCATCAGATTATGATCAAAAGATTGCAGAGAATGTAAATGCATAAAGTTAATTTAAATCCTCACAAAATGGCATTTGCTTCTCCCAGTTTTTCCAATAGATGATAATTTCTTTCTTTTTTTATTTTTTATTTTTTGACTTGATCTTTATTTAGCTAGGATCTTGAGATCAAAATGCCTTTAAGAGAGTCCTGACCAAAATGGACAGGCATAAAATCCACAAAACAAAGTGGAACAGGAAAAAAAACCCCCCAAAAAACAAATTTAAATTCAACACATTAAAAGCACAGGTTTTCATTGAAATGTCTGAAATTCCAACATGCCAAAGTGGCTCATACAGTAGATATCATGGCAGCTTGCATTTCTCCATATGTAGCAGATTTTTTGCTTTGTTGTTTAAGCCATAGAAATCTAACAGTCACACTTGTGTCCAAACTAGTGTCCTAATGTAGGATCAAGACATTTACCTGAAATTTGGTCTTTGTTTTTGAAAGTTCTGTAAGTATAATAATAATAATAATCATAATAATAATAATAATAATAATATAAGAATAATAATAATAATGAATAAGGCATTTTTTTAGGTTGTTCGGGCTGAATTGTGGAGTTCGTAGTTTACCACCCCACTTTACACTGAAGTTGAACGTAAGAACTCATAGCAAACCATCACACTGACACCTGTAGTTGACTCTAATGGAGTTTTCCTCGGCTGTAATGCTTTTAGTTGTTTCGATTGGTTTTTACAGATCGCCCTCACACAGCCTGTTTAACCTCTGTCTCCTTGCTGTGTTGCTGCAGGTGCGGACTCCCACAGCGATGTGAGCTCAGTGAGCGGCGGTGTGCCGTGGGACAGTAGAGAGACCTCCCTGGCTGCTTCCACGGCCGCCTCCCTGGCCTCCTCACTGCCTCTGAGGGACGTCGCAGATGCAAATGAAGATCCCAAGCACAGGGGGCGTGGCGACACGGGCTTGAACGAATCTATGGGCAGCAGCTCGTCCTTTGAGGAGCTAGACATGGATCAGGAAGAGCGTGTGGTGGGAGAAGAGCAGGAAGAAGGAGGAGAAGAAGAAGAAGAAGAAGAAGAAGAAGAAGAGGAAGACCCTGGGATTGTGGATAAAGCCACAGAAGCAGCTGACCTGACTGTTGAGAAGCGGGAGATCATGGGAGATGGAGATGAATAAGGAGGATACTGAAGAGAAAAGGCTAATGGCTGTGTAATGTGAACTTGCTAGAGAGTTCCTCTGTGGTTGTTGTTGCTGGTTATCTGTCATGTGATCTTGTTGGTAAAGCTAAAGCTGTTCATGCCATGACCGATATACCATATTTCTACACTTTCTAATTCTCCTTTTAAAAGCCTGTACATTTAGTTCTTTTTAATCCCATAGATTTTTTTAAAATCGATATTTCCTGTTCACTATATTTTACACATTTCATAATATTACAGCAGAGAATCTCATAAGGTTCTAAGTTTTCTTGAGTAAATGTAATTTATGCTGCAAATGATATATAGCAAATGAATTTGCCAAATGATTGTAATTTGTGTGAATCTTTGTCATTCTTGATCAGATCAGAAGTGTTACTTTATTGTAAGGTTAACATAAAAGGAAAAACTTTAACATTGCCTATGCTGGATCATCACAGAGTATGACCATGTGTGACAACTGATATTATACCCCATTTCAAACTCATTTCCTGAGGAAATGTATGTCACATCTTCATGTATGTTACCTGACTGTGGTGTCTTGAAACACAGTGATTGGGTGAAGATTTGCAGGAGACACTGGGAAATCATTGTCTTATTAAGTTTTCCCAGACAAGATAATATCTGTGTACATCTTTTGTTTGAAGATGTATGTAAGAATAATTCAGAAACTAGGAGCAGAGAAGAAAAAATGATCAACATGAGACAGATATGGTAAAATGAAATAACCTTAGACACCAAGTCACCAGGATGAGGATTTATAGTGCAATTTAAAGATGAAGACTTCTTCCCTTGTGTAATGTTCACAACAGTTTTTCATTCTGTTCAGGTAATTGCTTCAGTTATATTTTCTTGATGTTCTTTTTTTTATAAAAGAACTGGTTTATTAAACCACTCAACAATTTTGTTGATCATGTTTTAGCCAACAGCGACTCACTCGTGTTCTAAGGTTAAAATTCTTGCTGTGAAACATTGGAAAAAACATACAACACATTATTATGTTTGTGTCTCTCTGTATGTAATAAAGTTTTCAATTCAAAAATTTCAGTTGACAGGAATTTGGTGTGTATGTATTGTAAGTTTGTCTATTTTGTTGCATGAAAAAACATGTAACCCTTATTCTGTTAAAATGTTTTTAAAATAACCCCAGGTAACACTTAATCTCATAACTGCTATACTCAGAGGGTCATTTATTTTATTTTATTTTCCTTTTTTTTATTTTTTTATTGATGTTTAATGTTTTTAGTTTATTTTATTTAGGTTCTAATATTTTAAACATTAACAATACAGTTGACTGTAACATATTAGAAGTAGCATCAATCTACTGTTCAAGACAAAATATCTGTCTGAAGGACATTTTAATCAGTTTTTATTGTCTCATCTTTATTTTCCCAAAAGTTATCAAGAGAATACAGGAAGTGTGGGTGTCGCTGAGTCATGTTGCTTTTGATGAGGCGCTAAGCACCTAATAACTCGGTAAGCGCTCTCTTCGTGGTTTCATATTCGACCGTAATGACTGCCATTCTAAATGCTTCCACTGAAAAGGTGCAGATATGGATTTCAAAGGCTAAACAAAAGAGGGAAGCATTCCTCAAAAGAAGAGCCATTAATGGCTTAATGTATTTTTCATTCAAGTTGAGAGTCGTTATTGGCGAGGAAACCATCTGAAAATCACAAAAATCACTATGTAATCATGCAAATTTGTATACAATTTTGTAAGTCTGTGGGAAGCACAAATGCTCTTAAATGTATTATCATAAAAAGTGTACAAATTCTATCACTTTTCCAGAAGTGGCATTGATCTGGGAAGCACATTGAAAGCTTTGGCATTTGTGCTTTATTAATTCAGCTGGGTGGGCAGCATTTGATGGACATATGAAGGTGCTATTGTGGACTTTAGTGGGCATCATTGCACATTTTCTTTCCATTCTAACACTTCAACCCTGGAAACAGAGATGAAACCTGTCCTGGGCAACATTCTCTCTAAACCAGTGGATACCCACGGGAGACTCGGCAGGTTCTTGTTCCAAACAAATACAGCTCCTGATGTCATTTCATTCATTTCATCAGTTCTCCCTGCAATGTTTGGCTGGAATTAAAACCTGCTTCCTCTTCCAAGATGCAGGATACAACACAAATTTATGGTGGCTGAAGACATTATTACAAGAAAAGCTAAAGTAAACTTCTCAAATGCTTGCTGGCATTTCTGCAACACAACATGACATGTAAAAGCAGTTTTACTGTCCAATTAAAAATAATTCACCACAAACTTACATGCCATATGGTCATAGTCATTAATTCTTAGAGCCTAAATCTTAAGAGAAACAGCAGGCAGTTATACTTCCATTGTCTGAAAATATGTCACAGAACTGTCTGATGAAATCTGATGAAATCTATAGTTTCAGCCTACAGAGGTGTGATCATTCTGCTGGGGCAGATGCCCTCACCACATGTCTGTTGCACTTGCAGTTTGAGTCTTGGCACCTCAACCTTTGTCCAAAGGCAAAAATGAAAACCAGTCTGGAAAAGAGTGAGATGACACACTGGCTCAACAACTGATTTAATTAATTGTGAAACCCACAGGGCTGTCATGCAGCTTTGAGGGCATGGAGATTATTGCCTTCCCGGGATGCTAATTATTAATCTCATTACATTACATGTGGAGAGAGAGAGAGAGAGAGAGAGAGAGAGATGTCTTAGACAAATTCATAGATGCTGGCCACTCCTTGTCTGAGGCTGATTTTGGTAGAGAAGAAGAGCCCGTATCCCCCTGTGCGTGTCAGCACCATCTGGAACTGACCTCACACTCTCACGCACCGTGTCACAACTTGTTTGCGGACCCCAAATAAAATTTCCACCGCTGGAGATAATCAGCCTCCAAAGACTTGCTATTTTAATTTACCCCCCTCCTGACTGCTTCAACAAATACGGGCGACTGCAAAATCTTCTTCCCACTTCTCTCAAATCCCATCATCAGATTTCAGCAAGGCTGTAAATTATATGTTCCTTTGTCAAACAAGTTGTGAAGATAGAATAAATTTGCGCTCTTGCAGCAACTGCGTCTTTGTTCAAGAGTCTCAGAGTTCAGACTCTGCTTGGAGCGCAGCGAGCGTGTTTGTCAGCTGATTTCTGAAAATATTGCAGTCTTATAAGATTTATTTATTTTTTTTTTTTAATATTATCGACTCGAGTAACAGGCTGAGTTTAGATTTTCAGTCTCGCTGCACCTATCAGACTCACAAATGGAACCTTTGTTCTAGATTGAGCTATTCATTTATCTGACTCCCATTTGATGCTGAAGACAGTGAAATGCCCCTTTTCAGAATATTTTGGGCTTCAGATTCTGTTTTTTAATCCAATGTGACTTTTTTGAACATCTGACCTCAGGATCAGGTCTGAAGGAATCCAGGGGCTCGTTGTCTGGTTGTGATTTTTTGTCAGAACCACGGACAGCTCCGAGCTTCCTTCACAGCGTCCCGCGTGTAAAAAACTTCTCAGACAAACACGGCGCTCCTCCGCTCCGCCATCCAGCACACTTATACTCCACGACACGGCAAAAAGAAGCCTGACGCTGCAGGAGGACATGCGTTGGGTTAACACCGTCCATGTGCCGCACAGCATCGCTGGAAAGTAAAGAACACGGCACAGGTAAGAGATCTGTACAGTGTGTGTGTGTGTGTGTGTGTGTGTGTGTGTGTGTGTGTGTGTGTGTGTNCGCGCGTTTTTGTCTTTGATTTGTGTTGAGTGTTGAATCACCCAAGCCTTGAGATGTATTTTGTGAAGTTCTCGTGGTTCATCCAGCTTTGAATTTGTAGAAGACTTTACCTTCACCCTTTTATCATGCTGACATATAGACAGGATCAGAGTCAGATGTGTCGATGTGATATGTAGTATTTTAAAGCGGATGGAGGAGTAAATTAGTGCGTGTATGTGACATTTTCTGCATATATAGTTGTTTCTGTTATTATTATTATTATCATTATTTTTACCTTGTGATAATCACCCTTTATCTTTTTATTTGTACATCTATGCTTGCCACATCCACTGCAGCTTCCTCATGTGCAACTAACAGGAGCTGCAATGAACAACAAGCGCCACCAATTTATTCTGTCACTTTATATGATTGAATAGTGCACAATATTCCAGAGAAAATCAATGGAAAACTTTTGAGAATTAGTTTGTGTGCTGGAGAAAAGATGATTTCCACAAACACGGGTCTCTACGGTTAATCTTTTCGAGTGTTTTCTATTTGGAGCAAATTATTTCACAGTTTGATTCCCCTACCACGTGATGCCGTTCAGTGAAAGTGTATTTTTATTTTTATAAATCATTCCCTCTTATTTTTACAGGATATCGAATTAAAACAAACATTAATTCAAACTGAACCACATGCAGGTTATTGTACAGTTTGAGACCTACTGTAAAGTCTCATCGGGAGTTTAAAATTCATTTCTGAACTTATGCACTGCGCGCGCGCGCACACACACATCAGCTGGATGTTTTCTATGCATGCTGTCCACATAGAGCCTCTGTCTGCGCTGTACAGCGGACACTCATACCATCTGCTGAATGAAATATTTACCACGTCCCTCCGCACCATCGTTAATGTCGGTATTTATGTACTGATTTGCGTTCAGTAAGTTGACAATATGTCTGCATTGGTGTTAACAAGTCACGACTGTGTGCATCTTCAGTGCAAAGTGATAGTGACAGATAACAGAAATGACAGAAAATGAGTCCTGGACCTCACTGATCTACACACCAATGCACAGTTTCTGAGAGAAAGAAACGATTCAAAGCTGACAGAAAGGGTATTGTCACATTTTAAGGTTATTTAGGTTATGGTATAGATATGGTAGCTACAGTGAGTTGAATTTTAGCTGAAATACACATCAGCCCCATATCAGTCTTATCCTAGTCACTGATAATGTTCGCTGTCCATCTTCTTCATAAAATCCTGATTGCATAACTCAAGCAAAGATACTGCAATTTCAGTAGATCTTACTAGAAGAATATTTAAAGGACCATATCGCCGATTTGGTATGATTAAACCACGCATACACACGTTACATTAACAACCAATTTTCATAATTTAAACCGTATATTTCAGTTTTCCTGTTATTTTGCCAAATCTCATAATCTTTCAAAATTAACTTTCAGATGATAGATCCAATTTAAAATTCATGTCGCCTGCTAACAAATATGTCCAAATGTAGAAGGCAGAGCCGTTTTAATTTCTCCGTAAAAGCGGTCTCCTCTGGGACTATATTCCCTGGCGGAAACATACATTTCTTCCATGGAGGTGTTGAGTCGGTTAAATAAAGTTACTTCGACAAAAAAAAAAAAAAAAAAAAAAAAAAAAAAAAANTTTTTTTTTTTTTTTTTTTTTTTAATAGCGTACTGGAATGAATGACACCAATAGCAGTCTGGAGGATAGCAAAACATTTTTTAAATTTACCAGTTGTATGGTTTGGAAAATAGCTGTCAGTAACGTACCGTGTTGGACTTAAATATGCAATTGTCTCATGTTTTGTCTCTTAAGCATAGACTCACTAACATGAAAACACACAGAAAGCACACACTATTAATTAATGCACATCATTCTCAGATTATCTGCTACATTAACTGCAAATAACTCATAATTTATACATGTGTGAAGTCCTAGATAATCAACAATCCTGTTTTGTTGTTTGTATGAAGGAGCTAAATTTGCTGAGTCCTTCTAGTTGCAAATCCTGTTTAAATAAAGTCAGTAACAATACATAGGACTCCAAAAAGCAATAATAATAAAACAAAATCACTCTAGGAGAATAAATTGAGCAGATGGAAATAACTGCTGCCTGTACATGTATAGCTTTGCATGTCCATATTCAACAATATGCAGCATGAATTGTCCAAGGCCACAGGAATCAAATAAACTGATTTCTGCTATTAATATAGATTTTAGAAACCGACAAAGCCAGAGTTCTGAATGAGAATGAGATGCTTGTTTTTTTTTTTTTTTTTTTTTTTTTTTTTTTTTTAAGTCAGGTGCTTAATAATGGTGTATGAGTCATGTCAGTGGAGGAGAAAGGTGAGGAAAGTCCACCTTCCTTTATTTCTCATGCTACTAATGTGCTGTTACCATATATAGTTTTGAACTGCTGGAACTGTGGGAAGCTGAGCTGTCTTCTGTTGAACACTCACACTGTGGCTGAAATTATATTGGTTGAGTGTTTGGAGATGCAGTGTTAAATCTCAGGCTATCTTTGTTGAGAAAAAGCATTTTGGTGGTGTTTTTGTATTGCACTTACTTGAGTTATTGTATGTATCATCACAGTCTGTGCCTGTTTAAGCATGGTGGGTATTGTGCCATTATGCTATCTATCCACTCCTTATTCCATTTATTCCAATTCTGTCAGCATTGTTGGTGCTGGAAATGCAGACTGTTTGCAATTAAAATGCAGAGTTCTGCAAATCCTAATTATAATGTAATATTTAGAATTTGCAGAACTCTTCATTTTAGGTGCAAAAAGCCTTCTCAGTATCAAAATTTGTGTATTTGTGTGTTTTACTTTATAAGGTTAATTTGCAGCTGCAGCCTCAAATGAAGTCCTTCTGTGAGGACCTGATTGATATCTTTACAAATGAAGCTGAGGTTATTATAATCATATGGACCTCAAATATTATTGTTACTATTTAGGAAGTCACTTTGAGCACAAGGCTTCTGGCCCAGTTGATATTTGTGCATCAGAAGTATGCTTTTTTTTTTTTTTTTTTTTTAATGATTTTGTAACCTATCAAGCATTTAATTGACCTTTGAGGAGGAGGTAACCAAAATTATTTGAGCACTAATAGATAGTTCAGCTAAAATAATAAAATCCAAAAGAAAATAAATGAAAAAGATTGTGACTTATTGAAAAAAACATCCTGTGATCTTACATGTGGTATTCCAAAATACAGTCATACTAACTGAATGTGAGAGCCCATGACATTGACAGCAACATTCATGCAAAGATCAATTTTCAATACAGATGCATCACTTCTCATTTCCAAAAAAAAAAAAAAAAAAAAANTTTTTTTTTTTTTTTTTTTTTTAGCACTTTTTGTTTGAGCACTTTCTTTCTTTTAGCTGTGTGGTTGTGTGAAGATGAATAATGCAAAGATACAATAAAATCCTCATGCAGCCCTGTGAAGCAAAAGCACCATACATCCATCACTCTATTTGGGTCAATCATGGGCTTTGCAGTAATGATCTCTGAGAGACAAAGAGAGAGAATGAATGTTTGATGAGGGAGCTAGAATGGGGCTCCAGGGAGGTGGAGGGACTGTTGCACACATGCAAGGGATTCCCCCTTTACAGGTAAAGAAACAGTAAGAGATGGATGAGCAGGAGGAGGAGGAGGACAGTCAGCCTTGAAAGCTGTTTGTAAAAGAAGAATATAAGCATACATAGAATGAGGTGGATTGTATGATAATGAGGAATTGAATATGAGGTTTCTTTTTATACTGCCTCAGCCTGAATGTAAGCATAGGTCTGAACTGAATGGCATCTGCTTAATTGCAGCTGAAGTCTTCGCTATTAACAAAATGCTTTCAAATTTCCTTGTCCAATATGATTTAAATTTTATGAGCCTCCTCACTCCTTAATGCTAATTGTTTAAATGACCTTATCAGAAAAGGTCAATGGTCTTATTTTTGTGAAGCAGTTCATTTTTATACTGATGTAACTTCAGTAAATATCATTGATCCAGTCAATCTTTCTTTCAACATTAACTGAACAAAATTCAGTTTGGAATTCCAAATGAAGTTTGTAGGTATTTTATGCTGGATTTATTGTTTTCTAATGCAAGTTAACAGATCATCAATTGAATACATTGAGCCCAAATGAAATCCTAAAGTATCTGATGTTTAATCCAACAAAGGTTGATTGTGAAAATCCTACAAACAATTTGATACAATTTAATATATGGAAATGTATCCTACATTCCCAAAATCTAAAATCTTCCAGAATGTGAATGCATTGTGATGCAAGACACCAAACATGGTGAATTTCTACTGTGACTGTTGTCAAGTAATAATTCATTGCTTGTGTTTGCCACTGTGAGAGCCAAGTTACACAAATTAATTCCTACCAGTGATAACCAAATTCATTTGACTAGAATTTAACTTTGACCCAATTCACCAATAGTCTGTCTGCCTGTGTGTGGTCAGGAGAATCACTCATATATGTGTATCTTTACCAAAATAGTAGAATGTCAGGGCAATATGAAATGCATTTAATATCAAATATCCAATAGTAAACAATTAGAGACTTTGATGGATTTAACATATTTTAGAAGGTTGTCACAGGTGCTGCCAGGATTTGAGCTTCATACATTGTTTGTGCTCAGTAATATGTGTATCCTTCCCATTTGCAGACTGTCCTCTTCCCCCCACCCGAGCCTATTCCTTTTGTCAGCTAGAAATGTGATATTAGGGAAGCCTGACTCCCATTAGCTTTGCTTCCTCTTAGCCAGCCTCCAAGGCGTTCCACTGGGGATCTCCAACCTGCTCTTCTTGGCTCAAGGCTGCATATAGATGACCTCCACTCTTCAACACTTACTATTGCCTGGGGGGAATATTACCATATTAATGCTGCAGTCCACTCCTGGCTAGATGAGTGTCATAAAAAAAATAAGACAGGAGAGCATCTTTTTCTGACCCCACCCCTCGTTTCCATTTCACTATTGCTCACCACCATCTAGTCCTTGTTGCTCTCTCACATCTGTCATCTTCTCTTGTAGTTTTCTTCAGCCATCACTCCTCCCATTCCTTCACACAGTCTGGTTTGAAGTGTGTAAGAGGCTGGCAGGCTTTATGCTCTTGAATTAAAGAGGCCATCTGCTGAAGCACTAAACAGAGATGGCTGCATGGGTGGAGAGAGGGAAAATGAGGGACAAATGAGGGAGAGACAGAGAGAGAGAGAGAGAGAGAGAGAGTGTCCACTGGTGTGATGAAGGCCTCCGGTGGGAGCGTAGGATTTGGGCGGAGACTGACAAGGTGTCAGCCAGAAATCCTTTTGTCACTCTTCTCTCTTGAGGCCATGTGCCTAAGTGCTTTACCAGTACTGTCGCCTGCATCTTTTCCACAAAAAACAAACAAAAAAAAAAAAAAAAAAAAAAATTAAAAATAAACACATTCAGTTAGTTTACAGCTCAAACTTTAGTTTCTTTTACACTTTGGACATTTACAAATTCTGTGCCAATGTTTCACACGCTGCTGAGCTCCAGTAAAGCTGGAATGCACTCCACAAACATTATAATATTCATGTAGGCAATCATGTTCTTGTCTCACGTTGCCAGTGTGTGCAGGAAAATAGTGACTTGGCCCATATGTGCATGCTTTTACAATGCACTTGTTGTGAAGTTGCGAAAAGAACAAATGGAAAGTCTGACATCTGGAGCCTGATGTTGTGCAGGAGAAAAAGGCAGTTTTGAATTTTCACAGTGCAGCAGTTTAATGTAACATGTCACTTCTTATTACATGTTAATTCTTCAAGCAACTATTGGACAATGAGGAATACCGGTGGATCATATATATTATATAAAAACATCAGTGACTTGAAACAGAGCCCTGCATCATTCTGTTAGCATTTCTGTTAGGGATTTGTCACTACATTGTTAAAATGCAGCAACAGAAATGCTTTTATTGTAGTCTGATAAGTTCATAGTTTCAGGCTCCCATAGGATCCAGTACCACGCACGGTCAGAAGGGTCCACTTGCTCTAGTCTGTTTTTCTCCCCACCCTTCCCAGCTACTGGCAAGTTTCCATGGAAACAACAGAGAGCGAGAGAGAGAGAGAGAGAGAGAGAGAGAGAGAGAGAGAGAGAAAGAGAGAGAGAGAGAATGAATGTGGAATGTGAGATGCACACACACACACCTCTGTTTCCTCTGTATTACACACAAACGTGCTTGCACACACACACACACACACACACACACACACACACACACGAGTACATCATCTCGTTTCATTGGCAAATCATGAATTTGAAACACTTGATGTACCTGTATCAGTGTTCTCTGGCTCGGTTTTCATAATCTCGTCACAACAGTTAATTACCACTCGCCTGCTTCTGAGACTTGTTGAGACAATATATATGAGGCAGATCATTGTGNAGTTAATTACCACTCGCCTGCTTCTGAGACTTGTTGAGACAATATATATGAGGCAGATCATTGTGGCTCAATAATTTGCTCCAATAAACTTCTCTTGCCCTCAGTCTTGTGCCTAATTAAGCCTTGGGGATTTGAGTGGAGTGACAGCAGCAACAATAACTCTTCTTCTCTTCTGTGGCCAAACCACATGAACTTACCAGTTACACACTGACTAGGGACTGGACTTTCTGGACTTTGGAACCAACTAGTC
Source organism: Lucifuga dentata (assembly GCA_014773175.1). NCBI lineage: Eukaryota > Metazoa > Chordata > Actinopteri > Ophidiiformes > Bythitidae > Lucifuga > Lucifuga dentata. The sequence continues at coordinate 24,468 of VXCM01001133.1, forward strand.
ATTAGCTTCAGGCTAAAAGGCAGCCTGTTCCCTGTGGTGTGTATGAAAGTCACTTCAATTTGGAAGTTATGTTAGAAATAAAATCTCATACAGTATATCTAACTGTCACAAATTACAAACTGTCGTCAATGGTGTATTCTGCTTTAGCTTGGTACAGCAGAAGCTATATATTTTTTTCTCTCTTCCAGCTATTGAATCTTTTCCATAGCTGACTTTGACCTCTGACCTCCCAGTATGGGTGAATGCAAACTGAGGATCATTTAGACGTATTATTTTAAATAATCACATAAAGGGCATAGCTTTATCATTCAAGGACAGAGCCAGACACCAAGATTGAAATACCAGTCGTTTCTGTAGTTTAATACCACACAAACCATTTAGATAAAATCATATGGATTCAGTCCATTTGCAAAATGGTGGCAAAATCATTTCTTTTGGTTGAAATAAATTAGATTGGCTTGTCTTTGTATTTGTGAGTAGATTTTGTGTTTGCTGCACATAAATTATATTTCCTAAGACTGTATGAGTGGATGATGTGATTTGACAAATTGCTCCTTGAGGACATGATTTGATATGTCTGCAGACTTTCTGTGCACCTGATCATAAATGAGTCATACAATCATCTGCCTTTGAAGGGAAGTGACATAAGGTCAGACAGACGCTGAAATGGAAGAGGAGAAGCTTCATATGTTTCAGTGAACACACACTAAATGATGACATATTGACTGTGAGAAAACCATTTGGAGAATGTATTTATTGTCCTCTCTGTCTTTAATCCTCTGCAAAGCCTTGTTTAATATCTCCACAAAATATCTGTAAAAATCTTGTCCTTGGAGATACTTATTGACGTGATCTCATGTAATTTCTGAAGGATAACTATTAGAAATATTGTCATAGTACTGTGGACTCAGGTAGATTTCCTCCTGCTTGTGTGGTGTACACTATTAATGAACAATCTTTATTATTTCTCTCCAAAAAGGAGTGTTTTAAATGCTGCTGGTTTATCATACCCATCATCAAGAGGTACAAATATTTACTCACTTGTGAAGCTGAGTGTTTCCATGAGATAAGTCGGCCCCTGGCACCGTGCTTGTAAACAGACACAGTGTGAAAGAGACAAAGCCCTCATTGTACTTGATCTCAAAGGCTGTGACTGAATTTCTCTTTGTTTGATCTGCAGGCTGTACACTACAAAAACTCTGAGGAAGAGAGGGAAGAAGAGGATGGCATTGATGCTGCAAATGGCCTCCAACAGAATAAAAACACTGGCACTTTGAGATCTGGTGCTGCACCACCTCACTGTCCTTTTCTTCACTCTGTACAGAAACTGACCAGAAACCACAAGCGGGACTGTTACCTTGTTTGGCCCAGGGATATGTCTTTGGGGAAATCCCCTGTGTCGGGGGTGCGCCCTGTACCCCGACCCCTCTGGCTGTCCCACCTAAGCCTGATGTGCATATGTGTGTCTCTCTTTGCCCAGACTCCCCAGGGCCTGCCTGTGGTCGGGTATAACACTGACTCTAAGAGGGAGATCACATTTGAAGGAGATTTGATGATCGGTGGCCTGTTCCCTGTGCACCAGAAAGGTGAGGGGACAGAGGACTGTGGGAAGATCAACTCTCAGAGAGGGATTCAGAGACTGGAGGCCATGCTGCTGGCTCTAGATGAGATCAACAAGGATGAGCGTATCCTGCCTGGGATCAGACTGGGAGCTCATATACTGGACACTTGCTCTAAGGACACATACGCTCTGGAGCAGTCTCTAGAGTTTGTCAGGGCCTCTCTCACTAAAGTGGATGACAGTGAATACACGTGCCCTGATGGTTCGTATGCCATTCATGAAGATGTCCCTTTGGCCATCTCTGGAGTAATAGGCGGCTCCTACAGCGATGTCTCCATTCAGGTAGGAACTAACTAAAGCACACTGTCCACTATCTATGTACTATCCACGTTGTATCTTTGTATCTGTCAAACAATAATTAATTTTCAATTTTCAGTTGATGATCATCTTCGTATAATGCCATAAAACAATATTATGTCATTGGTCAAAAGCTACATTAATTCTGTCTGACAGAACAATTACAAAAGCTATATTTCACTATGAGCAGTTAGATTTGGAGAGAGAGGGAGGAGAGAGGGAGGAGGGAGGTAAGAGCCATGGAGAGATGGTGATAGATGGTCATATAAATGTCCATTTAGACTTAAGTACCAAGTGCAATTACCCCAAGCGAGATGTTAACACAGGGACTTAATGAGTATTGGTTCCGCAAGGAGGATCTGTTTACCTGTATTGCCATATGCTTGGCTGATCTAATTTAGAGCATCTTTCTCTTTGCCGATAATTCACACTTCAGCAGTGGACCTGTCAGAGCCACACATGCTACAGATGTTGTGCTCCGGATGGGCTGACAGGATGAGTACTGACGGCATGATTAGCAGCGCTCGGTTTGGCTCACTCAAGCAGATATGATGAAAGCTCTGTTAATTGAGCTTCCATATCTTTGGCTGTAATTTAACTGCCACATCAGTGTAATTCAGTAAGTCATTCTGAACAGAGTTACAATGTCACACAGATCAGAGATTTGTAAATATCCACGAATATCCTTTCTTTAACATCAACCTATCTCATTGTGCCTCAGTCAGTCAGAGAACTTGTACAATCTGGACCGAAGAAGATGGTTCTTTATATACTTGAGACAAGAAGCTTCATATAATCTTTGGCCTCAGAAAATTGATAAATCAGAGATGGGAAATTCTGCAAGTAGCATTCTGCTGTTAGCATTGCTGATTTCCCAGATGGGTACATGGGGACAAAAGAATAGTGGCATCCTTCCATTCTTTTCAGTCATGATTTGTAGAGGACATTGGCCAGCAGGATAAGTGTCAATGCTGATATGCCAACAACAAATTCATCACTCAGTCTGATTCTACAACACTGAAGAGCTGCTGCAGTATCCATCTGCTATCATAAAAACTTGCATGTGAAAACCCAACCCTATGGTGACATCGCTCCAGATTTTGTAGACAGCTTTGGAACAGACTTGTTGAACAGGCCAGGAATTTCTTGATTGATGTGCTACTTACTAGAATAGGTAAATACTGCGATACAAATATGGTATTTTTAAATATGACTACATCTCCAAATCTGCTAGCATTAGTGTTTTTTGTAGCTCCTCTTTATTAATGTTTTGTATCTCCCTGCTGACAAAACACTAAGCCAAATATACACTGTTACATTATACAGCTAGAGCTCCTGGGAACAAGTGTAACTAAGAAGGGGATCCAGAGCACCTATAATGGGATTCCTAGTGAAAAGGACAGTTTGGAAATAAAAGATTTGATAAACGAGCTGTAATTTTAGTGAAACCCTGCATCTGGGGCTCCTTAGAGAGTGCCCTTGTCTTGTGGTAATTTATGGATGTACTATTATGAGCTGGAGGTCTGAGGTCTGCCCTAGCTTCTCCCTGACTTTCCTCATCAGTGGAGGTATGCTATATTCGCCTGTGTGCTAAGTTCCTTTCCTCACCCTGAGCAGCCCTCTGTGCTGTAATGAAATTCAGTCATGAGGTGTGTCACCGCTTGTTCTTTCTATTGGCTGGTTGGTGAATATCTTATCATCACTGACAATTACAATCGAATTCATAGACTTTGCCACTGTAAATCTTCCCTTGCCTTTATTTCTTAACCACTTGCTTCACATATTTTTTTTTTTTTTTTTTTTTTTTTTTGTGCTAGAAAGCAAAATTCTTAAAACAGGCTCTCATTGAAAGTAGTTTAATCTCCATTATGTTTAAGGATTTGTCTAATGAAATGTATCCTTTGTATTCAGGCCTGTTATTTGTGGCGATAATACAAAAAGCTATTCATTTGAGACGTGTATGTGTATGCAACATTTCTGTACTTCTGCTGGTTGTTGCTCTGCGGTTTCCATTTCCTCAAATTGTTGCTGGTTTCTGCATAATCTGTAGCTTGCCCTTAGCCTGAACCAGTGTGGCTGTGTGAAAAGCTGCCATGTCTGCCCCTCTGTGGAAGGTGGTCAAGTCAGACGTGTGCATTTTTCCAAAGGCCAGGCAGTTACAGGACAGCTCACAGTACTGGTTTAAAGACCCTCATTGCCATGGTGACATGGTGGAACATGGCGATCTGACAGGTGGTGAGAACGCCGAGTGCTGTCTAAATCTGTCACAAAGAGCGAACGTGTTGCTGTGCCGCTGCTGTTGCGGTGTGACAATCGCAGATATGTGGGCGGATCTGGCTGCAGGCCTAGCCATGCTGGCTTACCATGGGCACAGATTGAGTTAAGTGTGGAGGCGAAGTTCTGTGACGCTGTTGCCAGTTAGGTCCTGTCTTCCCCATCTGTGGTTGCAGCCGGGCTGTCTGGTGGTTTAGCAGAGGAGTGCCTGCACACAGAGTATGCAGAATGATCACATGAGAGTTCATGTTTCACAGAATCACTGAGACAATGACGGGCAGATATGATCACAGAATGAAAGAGTGAAAGATAGAAAGATGGACTGAGTCACATGGCAAAATGTGGCGTCAAACAACAGTCACAAGAAAATCTGTGATGCCATCTGGACCACTTCAATGAATCTATAGAAATATTTATGGGATTCAAGCCTTGAACATTATCCCTGTGGTCTATGTTAACATCATCTTATTAGTGCAAAGGGAGTTAGGACCTCATAACAACATGTTCAGCATCCTCATTCATGTGTGAAGAGCTGAGCGCCTCATATAGACATGATTCATGTTTATCTGCAAAATATTTAGTAGTAGCTGTTAATGCAAATACTAAAAGTAAAACCTCTTAAACAGTGTCATGTTATAGGATTTTTTTTTTTTTATTATTATTATTACAGGTTTAACAGCTTCATAGATGGAGCATTAGCCCATTTACTCCTCAGTGTCCTCAAGGCGGGTTAATCAGATGTATTATATTCTACAATTACAGTCCATCTAGCCTTGGGGCTGGATTCTAATTAATACATGGAAGGGAGTCCACTTTTGTTACCCCGACAGCAGGCAGTGCTACTAAATATGACTCACTGGTAAGAGAGCATCCCTCAGGCAAAACACAATTATCATCAGGGTGCATGAGAAGAACAACACCTCTGGAATGTCAAATACTCAAATTCTCACTAAAGACATATTTTCAAGCATAGAAACACAATTCTGTAACCAATCTGAAAATGATGAAATCTGTTAGAATAGTACATAAAATCAGTGTCTGTAGGAACAATTAGCTCGTTCTGGGTTGTGTCAATGAAATTATGTATTGTCTGAGATTTGGAAGTTTAAGACTGCCTTTTATTTATAGAAGGAAAGAGGCTCTCAAGGATGCATTCTGGTATTTATAGGGAGAGAAATTGATATGAACACACTGGCTAACATTTGCAGACTAGAGAGAAAGTTCTTAACTGTGTGAGCAGAATAATAAGAACAATCTGAGCTTTCAGTAAGCTAAAGAATGTAATTTTTTCCCATCCATGAACAATCCTATTTATAGCATTGTTTTTATCTGCAGGTAGACAGTGCTAATCGCAGGAGCATACATGAGTCATACAAAGGATTTAAACATGGATACACACATGACAGAATTCATGCCGGAAAGAACAATAATGATGAAATGTATCAGTAAAGCCATGCAGTGAAAATGCATTATTCATGGGTAAAAGTCAAGAACATGCTCCTGAAATCATAAATAATTCACATGTGATTGGATTATTCAGTGGCTCTGCAGAACTGACTATTTGTGCAGTTGCAATACATATCATTTGCCACGCACAAACTCCATGAATGCTTCCCCATATCAGATATGAATGACAACTACCATGGCCTGAAATGAAATGAACCTCAAATTTCTTAGTGAGTTTGTGGTAAATCTAAAACTTTCTTTTAGCTTTCTTTCTGTGTTTTGTTCTGAGCACCTCTCTGTTATGGAGACCTGGCTGTTTTTTTAAGAGATGATAATGGATTGAGCTACAGAAGATTGAAATGAATAAAAGCAAGCACAAACTTACTGACAGTCTAAATGAATGAAAGCATGGTGTGGTCTGAATGTCATGCATGACTGTGGGGGCTTTGAGAAACTGCTGCAGCATAGAGGAGATTGATATTAAACAGCAGGATGAGGGGCAGCACCTGATCAAAAAACACCCCCTGCTCTAGGTATCTAACAGTTCCTATTTCCACCAGGCGGAGCATTTTTAAAGCTGCTGCCAAGCAACTGACATTGTAAGAAATAAACTAATGGTGATCCTTTATGCTACAGTATACATGTATTGGCATGCCTGTGTGTATGTGTGCATGTCTGCATGCATGTCCACTGCTGTGTGTTTGGATGTGTGTGTCAGAGCGCTGCAGTGGGTGTGTGTGTATATGTGTGGTAGTGAGTGTAGCCAAGCACTGGTGCTCTGGGAATACAGTGTTATTGCAGTCGAAGCTCACTGAGATCATCTTCTGGGAAGAGCAGATGGGATTTTCATGTAGAAAAAAATCATGACATCTACACAAAGTAGGCCTGATATTGGCTGGTCCAGGATGCTCTTTCTGTTTTTCTGTGTTGCTCTGTAAGCTTTAAAACCATTATTTGACTATTGCCCCGACTGTCTGCCTGCCTCACATTCCTTCCATCCTTCTTTCTTTCTTTGTTTCTTTCTTTCAGTCTTTCATCCTTTTGTGGTTCCCAGAGGACATGGATCAAAAAATGACATTCTACTGCCGCGATTAATACATATTTATAATCATGTACTGTAAAAAGATTTTGGTGATGTGTTCAGCATCATTTTTAAATGGCCATAAAATTACTAATAATATCTATTTTTCATAGCCACTGCATTTCTAAATTATCAAACAAATCTGTGTTTTAAAAGAAGAAATAGCACAGACAAATATTAATTTGAGGTGAAATTATATATATAAATCAGATACGTTATTTTAACTTACTTAGCATCGTCCAACAAGTATTTCTGCACCATTGTACACTACAAGGCTATTCTGTGTGGATTTTTATGCTGTATTAATAACTTTTTGCTGTGTTTACAACTGTCTATTGACTTTACATATGGGCAGTCTGTATTATTTTAGCTGGTGGCAGTGCAAACTGTTTGGTATCTGAGTGCAAATAGTATATGACAACCGAAAAGCTTAAATCTCACAATCTGTGGCTCAGTGACTTTGTGTTAAATGAAGCTGCAGAATCTCTCCATGCTCAGGTCCTTTATGCTGCTATTGTTTGAGAGGAAACCCTTTCACACTAATCTGCTCACTAGACTCTGCAGTGCAAATCCACACTGGGCAACTGATTCATTTTCTTAATTAAATACAGTGCTGCCTTATATAGGACGATCCCTACACCTGTATGTGAGACAATCAGCAATCACATGTGGCTAAAATCTCAGGTAACAAATAATGGTAATCGGGAGCGGCTGTTTAATATGCATATTTTGATCAAAGTTATTGATCAAGACTTCAGTATTCAGTCAATTCAATTAATCTGAGGTATTGTGATATTTGAAGCTCCAAACATTTAACTTTTCTTTATAATCTTATCATTTTTATTTATAATCACAACATTTGAACACTATACACTAAACAGTATACCACAATTTCTTACTGTACCAAAAAAAAAAAAAAAAAAAAAAAAAAAGACATACCCCTAAATCATTATGGAGTAAATGATAACAAATACAACTAGATCAATTATTTTTGCTAGATGCTTTCGAGCAATGCGATGATGAAGGTGCAACACACACTATGCTATAGGAGCAGCTGCAGAACCATAAGTTCTTTTTTTAATACTGAAACATCTGTGACTGAGGTTCCTAAAGTTAAAATGACTGACTGTACAACAGATAATTGTGGACATCTACTTGAAGCTGTTGCTGTATTTATTCAATTCTACTGCAAACCAGGAGGTATGCAATTTGGAAATCCCACTGATATATAACTGCAGGATATGTATATATCCTGCAGTTACTCCAGCTGTCAGCTGAGATGCAACACTTCAAATGCAGACTGGACAATAATATCTGCAGGATATGAACTTGCCATAAAGCACATTAATTCATTGCACAATTCTTTCTCTTTTTGCTCAGCTTCACTGGTCTTCTTCCTAAGATTTTCATTTCTGCTTTTTTTGCTCCAATATCTTAAGCTCCAGGAATCGTCAGATTCTTTGCACCAATCACAGCTAAGATACTTGATTGAGAACCTTGACTGACAATTGTGACCAGTTGTCAGGGGGATTGCAGAAAAGCAAGAAAGATCAAACACTGAAGATATAAAACCTGCCGTCATCAGTCATCTCCATATCTATCTTCTGATGTTCTATTCAAGGGCTACCAGTGTTCTCTACAATAAATCTGCCATATTAAAATTTTTCAGCCACTGGGTTTGATGGGTGGAAAAGTCTCGGTTTTTCCCATAAGCCAGTTGAACATCTACAGAATATAATGATTTTCAATACTTCCACTGTATCACTGACATGTCTGGCATTGTACTTTATAACCCTCCATAAGCCAGCAGTAAGTGGATTATTGCACTGCTTCCTCTAATACCCTGCAAAAAATAAAATAAAAAAAATCATTCATTCACTATTGCAAGTGAAGCCAAATTCAGCAGAGTGGATGAATATAGTGTTTTTTGTTTGTTTGTTTGTTTGTTTGTTTGTTTACACTTGTATTTTTCTAAAAACAGTTTGGACATCAACACTGCTAAAATTAAATGTACTATTACATAATGTATTACATCATTGTACTGTACTGACAGCAGTTTCAGAGTGCATTTTTAAAATATATTATCAATAATGGACTCCAGTTTTCCTCTCCAAAAAAATACAGATTTTATCACCATCATCATCATCATAATTTTGGTTTTTTTGAGTTCAAGGATAGCCCCCCCCCNTCCCTCCCATATATTATTATCTTGTTTGAATGTCTTACCTATTTACACATTGTCTTGCTGACACATCAGTGCTCCTGCATGTGTTCTGTGGCTGCTTTGTCTGACAGCTGCAGGGCTGAGAGACACTGCGATGTCTAAGACCTTCAGCTTAAGAATCACATTTACTCCAGCTGGCCTGGATTCAAATCCCACCACAACCTCCTGTGTTGTTTCTTCCCTACAGGAGCCCTCTCAGCCTTCCAACTGCTTCTGTGTTTAAAAAAAAAAGTGTCCACGCTCTCAAAAATGAACAAAAAATGTCTATACCAGCAAATTATGAATAGCTATTAATTTATCTAAAGCTTTTCTCTGTTGGGTCAGCATCTATAAATCTAATCATCCTCAAGCAAATACTACAGGCTTGAAAATATCTGTGGTTGCAGAGCAATTTGTCTTTTTAACCTTATTTTTCTTACACTCAGTTTAGGTGGAAATGTAACTGTCAGAACTTTTTTTTTTATATTGCATTTCCATGCGGATTGGAACTTTGAATTAGGGCAGTATTTACCTTAATACTGTACATAAATATGAGTTATTGTTAATACTGAAATAATTTGGAAATTTTTGGCTATAATATGAAATTCTCACTTTTGCTTCTGAATCTGGGCAACATTCCTCAAACACACCATTTCGTAGAGACAGGGACAGAAAGCTTGTTTTTGGGAAGATGTTACATATTGATATGATTATGATATTATTGGCAAAAGTGTAGAAACCTCATAATAAACTTTTCCAGCTCTTCTGTAAATAAAGCAAAAAAAAAAAAAAAAAAAAAAAAAAAAATCTCTTTCATTCTTCTATTACACTGTCTGGAATACAAATATACACATTTATCTCCCACACACTGAGGTCTTCTGTGGGTTAGTTATGTAGCTGACAGTTGCTTTGTTATGTTATTTTTGATATATATTAATTCAAGTATTCATGTTCAATCATGAAGAAGTTGTGGAGGAAAAAATCAAGAGAATTTATAATAGGCTGAGGTATTGTTGCGATTTTAATGATGAATTGAATGAACTGAAAATGACTTGGTTTCTTGCTTTTGCCAGCTGTTTCAACACATGATGAGAAAAACTGTCAGTGCAAGTTATGGAGCAAGTTTGGAGGATTTTTGTAGAAATATGATTATTAAGAGTCTGTATAATCAAAGTTTCTCCAACTGGCATGGAAACCTCAGGGGAAATCAACTTTTGAAATGATAAGAATGTGCTCACCTGTATTTCAGCAATCTAGATTTTTTATTTCATTCTCAGTGCTCTAATGTTGCAATATATCTGTTGCAAGATTATTTCTGTATATTTTTTTTAATACCTCAGCTCACTTGAAGTTTAACAGAAGTGTTGCTGTATATTGTTTGGATGGTAAGTCTGAGTCCAGTTGCTCATGACCATGCTGTTACATTTTATTATTGTGTGAAATGTTCTCTCATTAATTCCAATAAATCCAGTGAACTGGAAATTGCTTTCACTGGCTCGTTTAATATTCTCCCTCTGATCCTGCAGAATAACAAAGATCCTATGATTAAAATCCATTCATGCACATCACACTAGATTTCCTGTAAGTAGCCTAGTGTACCTCACATTTTCAGTTAGGCTATATTTTAAACAATGGTATGATCTTTTGGAGTTCCCTTTGCTGATGCAGTTTGTCTGTCTTTGTAATATGTCATCAGCATATTTGAAACTGATGCTTGAATGAAAAGTTAACAGATTTTGTGACCAATTTGGAAACAAACTTTATGGCTTGTAAGGAATTCCTAGTTGTTTCATGCTGGCCTCTTAATATTTTGGAATTTAATTAATACTGTATGTGACTTGACTGTATCAGTGCCTTAATTACTTCATACATAAATTTTGTACACCCCAGTGGTTCTCAAACTTTTTGAACTGTTTGAAGTACCATCTCTGAAACAAACAAACAAACAAACAAACAAACAAAAAAAAAAAAAAACCCATCAAAGTACACATCACCAACAAGCCATGAACTCTAGGAGAATCACAGAAAACCGAATGTGTGTGCTATACTGAAATTGAGCTTGAAATGTTGCCCATGTAGAACACAACTACAAAGTGTGATTTGATTCTCTGCAGAAAAAGTCGTCATGCCACCAGGGAGAGCTTCAAGCACCACCAGCAGTTATTGCATCATAGTTTGAGAACCTCTAATCCATCCCATAAGGTCAATTTTAGTGTATTTAGTGCACTTAAATGGTTCTTCAAACAATTATTGTGGCAAAAATGTAGGTGTAATGTAGGTGTAAAAGTTACCTGTTATCAGTTCGTGCATGTATAGAATGGCGTAATCCTTAGTAATAACATCTCAATTATTCATGTCATCTAACAGGAGAGTGAGATAGCATTGCCAAATAACATTTTATCATACATAACATGCATTTATTTCACAAGTTATAATACACTGTTATGGATATTTTGTAATATAATGCAGGTCATATTCACTATAGCATCCATGAGAAATGAGAAATTAACCTGATGTGTTAAAATCTGAATTTCCAATCTGACTTAGTTGAGAATGATTCACTGGCATTCAAGATGTTGTGCTGACATGTTGGTGAGAGAGCCAGCATTCTAGTCAGCTAGATTTAGGATGGCATCCTTTACACTGATCAGACTGCATCTCTGAGGCTTCCACAGAAAATGCCTGAAGCAAAAGTTAGTCAGCCTCTGCACACTGCACCAAGTGTCACGACAATGACAAAATCTATTACACAGAAGAAGCTAAGTTTCAGGACTCTTGGGTACTTTGAGTCTCTCTCAATCTCAAATCCCTGCCCCCAGCCTCTCCCTGCCCCTACTTCCCTATTTCTTTCTACTCTACGAAAAAGAGTAAAAAACACCATAAAATTAGCTCATTTGTATTACTATAAATCCTATCCATTGTAACACATCCAGTCACTCATGATTAGCATGTATTTCTGGTGAACTTTGTCGACAATCCAGATTAGTGATCAGATCAGATTCCATATCCTCTGTAACCCATGTTTTGTAACTGAGCAGTTACAGAAAACACGTGTTACAGAGGTTATCCCTGGAATTCCTGGCAAAACCAGGATCTCAGCACTTAATCAGCACAAGAGTTTAGTTATGAAAAGCCTAGCAGTGAAGAAATGAAAGACTGAATGGGGGTGAGACTAATTGCATCTGCAGGGGAAAAAACATGTAGCATTGCCAATTTCATTCATCTATTTAATGATGAGTAATTAAAATGATTCCCACTGTCTGCAGGTGTATATTTTGTATGTGTACTGTTCTGAGTTACCAGTTTCCCAGCTGACATATTAAAGTGTTATGCATACAGTATTTGTATACAACCTTAATTAAAATGTATAAACACTTAAGAGTAACAGTGACTTAAACGTAATCAACTTGGCATGTCTTCCGTTCATTTCAGGTGGCCAACCTGCTGCGTCTCTTCCAAATCCCTCAGATCAGCTATGCCTCCACCAGTGCCAAGCTCAGTGACAAGACCCGCTATGACTATTTTGCTCGAACTGTACCCCCTGACTTCTACCAGGCCAAAGCCATGGCAGAGATCCTGCGTTACTTCAACTGGACGTATGTATCTACAGTAGCATCAGAAGGCGACTATGGTGAGACTGGCATCGATGCCTTCCAGCAGGAGGCTCGAGCTCGCCAGATCTGCATTGCCACTTCAGCTAAGGTGAGCCGTTCCATGAGCCGCTGGAGTTATGAGAATGTGATCCGTTCCTTGCAGCAGAAATCCAATGCCAAGGTTGTCATCCTGTTTACTCGTAGTGAAGATGCCCGTGAGCTGCTAGTGGCAGCAAACCGTATGAACGTCACCTTCACCTGGGTGGCCAGCGATGGCTGGGGAGCACAGGAGAGTGTGGTGAGGGGCAGTGAGGCAGTGGCAGATGGGGCATTCACCATTGAACTGGCTTCTTATCAAATCCCCCAATTTAATGAGTACTTCACTGCCCTGCACCCATACAACAACACAAGGAATCCCTGGTTCAGAGAGTTTTGGGAAAACCAGTTCCAGTGCAGCCTCCATGAGCTCGGCTGTGGCAAGCAATCTCTCCGTGAGGTTCCTTTTCAACCAGAATCCAAGATCATGTTTGTAGTGAATGCCGTCTATGCAATGGCTAATGCCTTACATAATATGAGGCAGGCCTTATGTCCCAACTCTACCAAGGTCTGTGAGGCTCTTAAACCAGGCAACGGCAGGAAGTTTTACAGAGATTACATTCTCAAGGTCAAATTTGATGGTGAGTAAAATCTTAATGGAGAAATCTACATTTTTTTACAGTGTAGCTTAAAGATATGAATTTCAATGATTTAAAGCTGCCTCCTCTTCCCATTTTTCCACCTCATTTGTTCCTTTACATAAACCAGTGCAATATCACATAATCCCTGATTGTCCCACCAACGCTGACAAATTTGTTTGGATTCATTGTACCAGTTCTCTAAAATGCTGAAATAGTGCAAGAGTTTTCACTGTAACTGCTGATAATGATTAAATTTACAAAGATGAAGCAATTGCCAGGATGATGGTAGATATGAGTTCATACTGCAAAAAGACCAGATATTGATATTTATGCTTTACTAAAATTCTGACAGTCTTTGACTTTTTTTGACAGTTTGTTTCTTCTTCTTTCCTCCAGCACCATTTCGTCCACCAGACACAGAGAATGTAGTCCGCTTTGATGCCTTTGGAGACAGCCTTGGCCGTTACAACATTTTCCACTATCACAAAGAAGATGAACGCTATGTCTACCGCAAAGTGGGTTTCTGGGCTCAGAGTCTGACCCTGAACACCAGCCTGATCCCCTGGACTGGTCAGGTTGCTCCCACCTCTCAGTGTAGTGACCCCTGTAGGAAGAATGAGGTTAAGAGTATGCAGCCTGGAGATGTGTGTTGCTGGATCTGTATTCCCTGTCAGTCCTACCAGTACCTACAGGATGAGTTCACCTGTGCTGACTGCAGCTTTGGCCAGTGGCCCCTGGCCAACCTGACAGGCTGCTATGACTTGCCTGAAGAGTACATCCGTTGGGAAGATGCCTGGGCCATTGGCCCCGTCACCATTTCTTGTCTAGGGATGATGTGTACACTCTTTGTCATTGGCCTCTTCCTCAAACATAATGAGACTCCTGTGGTGAAGGCCAGTGGACGTGAGCTCTCCTACATTCTGCTGCTGGGAGTTCTCATGTGTTATAGCATGACCTTCATCTACATCGCCAAACCATCCACAGCAGTTTGTACTCTGCGCCGCTTAGGCTTAGGCACCTCCTTTGCCGTGTGCTATTCTGCCCTCCTAACTAAGACCAACCGCATTGCTCGGATCTTCAGCGGGGTAAAGGATGGAGCCCAGCGGCCTCGCTTTATCAGCCNCCAACCGCATTGCTCGGATCTTCAGCGGGGTAAAGGATGGAGCCCAGCGGCCTCGCTTTATCAGCCCAGCTTCCCAGGTTGCCATCTGTGGTGCTCTGATCTCCTGCCAGCTGGTAGTAGTGCTGCTCTGGCTGCTGGTGGAAACCCCAGGGGTCAGAAAGGAGGTGAGCCCCGAGAGGAGAGATGTGGTCACCCTCAAGTGTAACAGCAAGGACTCCAGCATGCTTATGTCTCTCACCTACAACTGCATCTTGATTATCCTCTGCACGGTCTATGCCTTCAAGACCCGCAAGTGTCCTGAAAACTTCAACGAGGCCAAGTTCATTGGGTTCACCATGTACACCACCTGCATCATCTGGCTTGCTTTCCAGCCCATTTTCTATGTTACTGCCAGTGACTACAGGGTGAGTTTCCCAGTTAGCATACAGAACCCCTCTTCATGACTGTGCACAAATGACAAAACGTCCCATTCCTGTTCATAATTATTGCACATTTCTCCTTGCGATTAATGATTAATTTATTTTTTTTAAATGACACAAATATGAAATGTCTTTGTTCAGATGACTGGATCTGAGAAGGACTACCAAATAATTTTTATTTTGAATTTGGAGGTTATATGTATGAAATCTCAACCTAATATCAGAGACATTTGTGTATAATAATAGCCTATAATCTTGGCCAAAAAATATAATGTAGAGCATTATTTTATTAAGTATCTAATCTCTAAAATCCTAAAATTTTACTTTTGTAATTCAGTGACCTAAACAACAAAAACAATTTTTGATTTTGAATTGATTGAGCATTGAAAGAATCTTAGAATTGCCTGAGTTTTATGGGTTTTACCCCTTTGGGATCTAAACAGTGCTGTAAGCGCTGTAAGAAAGAAGCAAAAGACAGAAAGGGAGGAATCCCCTGACACAGTTGCCTCTACAGAAACATATAGCAGGCAGGTGAAAACATGAGGTCTGGGAGGGAATTGAATGTCCCTATGTGTCCCTGTGCATAGCAGTGTGGAATGGAGTGTGAAAGATTGGGAGGTGGAGTCCCAGCTGTGCCCTCTGTCCTGGGACTCCAGCAAGGCTCAGAGAGACCCTTTCTCCAGGCCCCCGGGCAATTCAAGCAATTCACAGCCAGAAATGGTTCATCAGATAGACACAAAACTCCCCCTGGACCGATGAATAATTACTGAAGCAACTAAGCTGGCACGGTGTCTCTAGTTTTTCACAGATACAGGGTCCGATTACTAGCGTTCTCTTGGTTTTACACCGCTTTTCAAATTGTTGTTGTGGCCTGATGCAAATTTTAGGTTGAATAACAAATATAGATTTGACTGTGGTCTTTCATGAAATGTTAAAGGAAGCTAAATATGATCTACTGAGCCATGAATAACACATTTGATTATCATATTAAATATTGAAGACATTCCCTGCTCCCTGTGGGACAGGGCTCTCCTCATATGCCAGCGCTGGTCATTTCATCTCAGCAGCAAACAGAACTGATTAAACAGCTCCTGCACTCAAAAGCTCCTAAAAACACTGAAGGGAACAGGCAGCACTGGAGACTAAAAGCATTCCCTGTGATCTTTACAACAGCTGCCCATCACATGAAGTGCTCCTTTATGGATTCCAGCTAAATGATGCATCTTCCGCTAAGGTCACATCAATTTAAAAGTGTTTAATCTTGTCGCTGCGGTGTTGTAGCCCCTTGGTGATGGTGTCATACACATACGAGACATCTTATACTTGCAAACGTCAGCTCTTGATATGTCATCTTTAGACTCAACAAAAATAAGTAGAGCCCTCAGAGGAAAACACAGGAATACATAAAAAAAGGAATATGATGATGCTAGATCAGGTAATGAAATTAGAATGAAATGAGTAGGGAGCAGGTACATTTTCACAGCATACTGTATATGCAGTGACACAACAAATACTTAAATTTGTGTTTAAAAAATATAAACAGTACTTCTGTGATATTCCACTTGTGAAACCTAAACACGACACACTGGTCTTCACTAGGAGATTACTGGTGGGTTTTGTAGTTTCAAGGTTCACACCAGTTCATCTAGTCTGGCTTCTATCTGGCTCATCCAATAAATCTTTCCAATAAACATGCAGCACAAAGCCCAATAAAAAGGAGAACTTCATCTCAACTGCGAGGATCTCTGGAGGAATAAAGCTACGTGAACAGAAGACATTATTTACACTGAAACATTGCTGTATTCCTGAAATGAAGAAATGCCTTCATGGCTGAAATTCAGTAAATAAAGTGAATAAAGAGGAGTGGAATCACAGCAGAAATGCTCTACATTGTGTTCTCCCACCTCAAACAGAAGACATCTGGAAAAATATTACTGCAAAGGCAGATTCCTTGTCCTCTGCTCTTCCTGAGAAACATCTTGTGAATTATTAAAAGCACGTAACAGTGTATTCTTATGCAGCACTGTCCTCATCTTAGTTTTATTTGAAATGAATTAAGTATTGGATGTTTAGCCTGTGCACACTGTGGTGTTGCTCACTTTATTGAATATAAACAGTTATTATATCTTTGTGTGTTACTCCTACTGTACTGTAATATGCAGTACAGATAAACACCATGCATCATTAAAATTAAATTTCAGCATATTTTGTATTAAGGTTTTGTAAACTACTACGAATGCTACCAAAGCAATTATGTATAGTATCAAAGTAACAAACTCATAAAGATAAATGTGATTCAGCAGAAACAGAAATTTTGCCTTACTTGAGTTGTGTGTAAATTTCTGTCTGCCTGTATAACTGGATGTTTTACATTTGCTTTGGCTGCGTTATCTTCGCTGTAGAACTGTGCGTACACAGCACAATGCACAGCACAATGCTTGGTGCCCACATTATTTTAATAGCAACATTAGCATTCAAGACAGACACCTGCTGTGGCTTGTGAACATTAGATGCACCTGCCACCCAGCACACAGTGCTGTTGCATCCTGTGCTGTTATCCAGCAGGAACACAAAGAAAGCTGTGAGAGAACTGGAAATGAAGGACCATACTGATGACTCATAGCAAGATGTGGGTAGGCTGACAGGAAAAATGAGTGGGGGGGAGGTGGGGGGGAGGTTAAGCAGAGGATTGACAGGCAAATAAACAGATCATTTACACCTCTCTTTAACAGTGCCAGATGATAGCTTCATCATTCCTCCTCTGCTCACACCTGCGTTTGGTTCTGAGTTATGAAAGATATTCTGTCTGCCTCATTTCTGTTCTGACTCCTGATATACGATCACACACCAGTAGAGTTCATTTAACACATTCAGATAGTTTTGAACACACACCCACTTGCACACTTCAGTAAACATTTTCAGCACCATATAAATGTCTGTGAAAAATTAGCAGTAGTTTGAAAACACTAACATTGGCATGGTGTGAAATTAACATGACAACTTGGCTGGAGTACAGAAATGCAACTTACATCACTTGTTGGAGCATTATTGTTTTGACTTTTGGACTCCTTACACTTGTTTCCCTAAAATCTGGACAAATTTTAATAATCTCTGTGAAATATACATATAAATACAAGGATGTGCAATCAAACTACCTGCTATGCAACACTTTTTTTTTTTTTTTTTTTTTTAATTGATTTGGATGAATTCTTTGTATGTTCTTATCTCGTTTTCCTCCTGCAGGTGCAGACCACCACCATGTGCATCTCTGTCAGTCTGAGTGGGTCTGTGGTACTTGGCTGCCTCTTCGCTCCTAAAGTCCACATCATCCTGTTCCAGCCACAGAAGAATGTCAGCAACCTCAGGGTGGCCACCACCCGCTTCAGTGNATCATCCTGTTCCAGCCACAGAAGAATGTCAGCAACCTCAGGGTGGCCACCACCCGCTTCAGTGTCACCACTGGCCCTGGCTCCAGTTTCTCTCAAGGTAAAGGAAAAGAAGCATTATTATTATTATTATTATTATTATTATTATTATTATTATTATTGCCAGATTGATGTACTGTAACAGCAGGTTGATTGGCAGCCGATGGTAGCAGAAGCAACAATTGCTGTGTATACACCAATTGTTGCTTTTACTGTATGTTTGACCACATATATCTAGAGTTTACACTTACTTTTATGAATTCAAGTTTAATTTGGGAGTATGTATTTTCTAGTGATGTTTACTATAAACTTACATTTACTGTTACCATCTTCTTTATTTATATTGGTGTAAAATATGATGACTTAATACATATAATAGTCACAATTCTTTAATAGCCAGAATTCAGCAATCTTTGTCAAAATGTTGATGTTATGTATTTTTGTAAAAATCAAATATCAGCTGATATATTATTATTGTATTTTCTTCAAAATTTTGGGTCAAATATTGATATTGGTATTAGCCACAGAAATATGTCACACTCAAATTATCATGACTCAAAACACTCATACTAATAACTCACTTCAAATGTGCTATTACATTATACAATTACATTACATTATACAATATTTATAAAACAAAACTGTCTTATAGTTAATGGTAGTTTATGGATTATGATAAAGATATTAACACCTACACACAATGACAAATCATTTAGTTTAACTTAATATTAATTTATTATTATACTTATGATGATTACGGCACTGCTATTCATGAAGCATACTGTCCTCTGCACTATGTAGCTCAGTGGAGAGAAAATGGCAGATGTTTATTCCCACTTGGACTAACCCTTGTAAAATGTGACATATGTTCCATTCTATTTTGGTTGTGTAGTTCAAACAAGGTTATGGATATTTTATGTTTTGCAGCATCAGCCTCCAATGTTGTTCCAACAGTGTGTAATGGACGAGAGGTGGTGGACTCTACAACATCCTCCTTGTGAGCATCAGCTGAGTTCCTCTGCCAAGCTTTGTAAACAGAGTTACAGTATATAATCACTAGTCCTGAATCAGGGTGTCTCAGATATTTAAGAGGTCACATAGCCGATCGTCTTGATTTTATTGTCCTCAAAGTGCTGTGAGTACAATGTCCCAATGATTTGATTTTGTTTTTTGACTTGTAGCTATTTTAAATGAGATGCCAATAAGATGCATATAGCCCTTGTTTTTATTAAAGATTCTACTTGCAACATGGAGTAAATTATAGTAAATCTGTTAAATGTAATATACAAGACATTTTTAATGTAGATTTTGGTGAACCAGTTTGTGCTTTCTTGTAATTTATGTAAATAAAATGTGTTTTTTATTAATATCAATATTACTTATGGTCTGACTATTTCTTTTCATATCTTCAATGAGATGCAGATGCTCTGAGGCTTTGGTTTAATGAATTATTTAGTTTAATATAGTATAAACACTGAAGAAAGTAAAATGAACTTCATAGTGGTGGTGTGCCATCATATGAATGCATCTGTCATCTCCTCACTTAGTGCTCCACTGTAGATTACACATCACCTGCTGGTGTAAAGAGCTTTTATGTTAAATATAATGTTTACCGTCTCGCATGAAGGAATCGGGCAAATGTATTACTTCTGCGGAAGAAATACAATTCAGTTAGCCCATTTTCTTGACAATTTGAAATATATGGTGATATTAGAGCAAGTGAAATGTAAGTTCGTTTGGAAAAGCCTCCTGAAATGAATGAGCTCTGTGATATATCAGCTTCATTCCACACCATCTGCCAAGATCAAACAGTCTGTGCTTGGAAATTACCAGCACAAATATCATAATCTGCTGACAAGCTGATAAAATCCACTAAAGATGTCACAGGAATACACAAGAACACACACAGCAGATAATCCCCCGTGTATAAGACACAGATCCTTTGGAAATGATGCCCATGACTGTGATTTAACACTGCCATCTAGTGTCCAAACACTTTGATCTAAACTTTAGTACTGCCGATGCAAATACACACTTTGCATACAGAGGAAATGGACTAATAATCAGAGCAGTACCTTATTTATAGGATCTAATCACTGGCTATCAGAAAATTATTATTATACAACCCAAGCACTGTAAACCTCCACACATGCACATGGTAATAAAAAAAAGAACAGAAATATTACTTTGTGTGCAGAGGTTAAAGGAAGAAAGAACACTGCAATGGTAAATCTAAACTACTTCAGATACAATAAAAAAAAAAAAAAAAANAAAAAAAAAAAAAAAAGAAATAATTTTTAAGAGAATTTGTTGAACCATAAATCTATTTTTGATTACCTGGGAGGAGGATGCAGTTGTCAGCAGCAGTACAGTAATGGCATTATATAGCTTCACACTCAATAGAAATCCATTATGCATTAGGTAAGGTAATTACAAAGAAAAAAAAACAGTAGTGGAAAATAAATAATACAATGGACTGTAGTCTCCAAAATAAAGATAAAATAGTACAAGGATAGACCAATACATTTTTAAATCTGAAATATAATGAAGTAAGTAGTGCCTGTATTTATTTATTTATTTAATTTATTTATTTTTTTGTCAAAGTAATATAATTTCTTAAGTGATACTGAGTCTTGAAACAAATTGTTGACATTTCTAGGGTGTACATGGCCTCAATTTGCAAACTTGCACAGGATAGAAAATGTTTTTTGAACATCAGCTGCATTTATTTGAGCTAAATTATTATAATATACATATTCAAGAGGTGATCAAGGGAGTGTGAGTTGCTCAAGATGAAAAAAAAAAAACAAAAAACAAAAAAACAAACAAACAAAAAAACAGACCTGCATGTTGTAGCTTCCTAGCAGGTAGTGAGGATTGTGATTTTATGCAAGTTCAGCAGCTCACCTGATTTGCCCCCTCAGACGTTTTCATATTTAATATCAAAAAGGCTGGTTTGTCTCTGTCTCAGGTAATGATGACGTCATATCAGCTGTAGAGGATTCTTTATAGACAGAATTGTGGAGCATTTTTTTTGTTTTTAGACATTATAACTTCTTCCTAGTAAAACTGGGAGAAAGTCCTCCAGATAGGCAGATTTGGAAAGACATTATGCTAATAAACAAACAAACAAATAAATAACTGCAACACATTTGAAATGGCATAAAATTTTAGGAGACTGACCAATGCAAAGAGTCTATGAAATAAGGCTGATGGATTTATTAGAAAACATCACTGTCCTGGAGTGAATAGAAATTGTATTTTGTAAATATGTAACGGGAGAAGAAATAAAGATGTTACATATAATATTTTTCTTTCATTTTAAAGGCTTGGCTAATAAATGTAACCATAACATAAAACAGATACACTTTCTATGCAAGCTTACTGACTTTGTTAGCTAGCGAACTAAGTTCCGGGTTACCGGTAAGCAATGTTAGTTTAGGCTTTTGTAGACCAAAATTGCTAAATTATTTGCTAAATAAAAACAAGTTTAATGATAGTTTCATATAAAACTTTTGGTTAAAGTAGTGCTAGCTATTTATTTATTTATTTATTTATTTATTTAAGTACGAACAGATTTTCGCCGCCGGGTAAAAGATGGCGCAGCAAAATATGAAAAAACGTTGGGATATTGATGAGACTATTTAAATTTTATGATAACCATAACTCTCACGTTTGCTTTCTTTCTTTCTTTCTTTCTTTCTTTCTTTCTTTCTTTCCTTTTTAAGTATGAACAAACTGTGGTCTGCTGTTTTTTTTGTACCTGTTTTTTATGTGAATTTTATTTTGTCTTTTTTATGGACCAAGAGTCTCGAATAAAAAGCTCTACTCAAACTGTCACGAACAAATTTTAGCCGCCATGTAAAAAATTGTGACGCAGCAAAATATGAAAAAGCGTTGGAATACTGATGAGACTATTTTTTTCTGATAACCTTAACTCTCACGTTTTCTTTTTTCTTTTCTTTTCTTTTCATTTTTTTTTTTTTTTTTTANTTTTTTTTTTTTTTTTTTAAAGTAAGAGAACAACCCTTACCGGGATAAAAGGTAGGTGGCGGTAAACGGCTTATCAGAAGCACCGATTCCAGCATGAAGCAGAAGAAGAGTTCAGCTCCGCCTTTTCCTCTGACTGTAAGCTGTGTGTGTAAACTTCCCGGAATCAGGTGCTTCAGCCCGGAGACAGCGACAAGTACCTGTCTTCTTTCATTACTGTCTTTTCGTCCTCCTCCTGCTTCTCTCTGTCCTCCGATACATTCGCAGTATTTAAATCTAAAAGGTGAGTTAATGCTGAGAAAATCCAGGTCAGACGTGCAGGGTTTGGTAGTTGAGCGAAGGAGGGCGGAGTTTTTCTAGCTTCCTTGCTGCAAAACATCAAACCAAACGTTGCGTAAGATGAATGCCTATTATTTATAGATATGCATGCAGCAGCGAGCAGTATTAGTTATTAAGTGCACATATGGATAATGTTTGGAGAAGGTTGGAGAGGCAGACGTGTCTGAACTTGTCCATGGTGATCATGGCAGTTCCGAATCTGTGCAGGGTTTCCAGACTGAATCATGGCACCAAAGAGACGGGCTGCGTCAGCTGTCAATACAAGAGGCAAGAAAGCGAAGCAGGAGCCGGAGACCTCCAAACCAAAGGATGCCTTCACTTCCACCAAAGAGGCTCTGATGGCTGCTGGGACACAGATGAAAGGCAAGAGGAAGGTGGATGAGCACTGCAGTCTGTCATCTTCAGGAGAAGTGAGAGATATAAGTCTCTAACCCCATGATGTGTTTATTTACTTAAATGAGATGGCAGCAGTCATACCATTATAACGAAAATTTTATTCCATGTCTCCAACAGATATATGAGGACTATGACTGCATGCTCAACCAGACAAATATTGGGCATAACAATAATAAGTTTTATGTCATTCAAATCATTCAAGCAAGCAATAAGTACTATTCTTGGAACAGATGGGGTAGAGTGGTAAGTTTTTTTCTTTTAATTTCAAGCACTTTTTCACTTCAAACATCATTTTTGGTCATCCATCTTAATTAGCTGCTACACTACTTATTTGTACTGAGATAAGACATTGCTTAAGACATATTTTCTTGATATGTATTCGTTGATGTATGATTTGTATAAGGAATGGCACCATGGTAAATAGTATATTGGATTTTAAGTAACAATGACATGTCTGTAATTCTTAGTAATAGACTGAAATAAAAAAAAACAAAACATTTCATTTAAATGTCAGGACTTGCATGACAGGTTTCCCCTAAACTAACAGATTATCTGAATACATTATGAAGCTGGCTTGCTGTGTAAATTTGCATGTTAATGGGGAAAAACTGATGTTTTGAAACTAATGCAACTCTTAAGTGCACCTAACAGATACTTAATGAGTTCATATGCACATGTTATGCGAAGACAAGTGTTGACAGGAATATTTGGTAACGATGACATTAAGTAGCTTAATTAATGACAACACTAGCACAAGCATCACTGTGTTTAATTTTCCATGGCGATCATGGTGGGAATTTTGACAGCTCAGATGAGTGTTTAAATTCTCTCTTTCTGAGATTAGATTAATGTTTTTCATCTAAATTCAGGGGGAGGTGGGACAGTCCAAACTGTCCAAGTTTGATAAGGTTGAGAATGCTATCAAAGACTTTGAGAAGAAATTCAAGGACAAGACAAAGAACAACTGGAGTGATCGGATGAATTTTATGTCTCACTCTGGGAAGTACACCTTGATAGAAGTGGATGGTGAGCAGGATGCTGAGGTCAAGGTAATGTTTAGAATACAAAGCCTAATGACATCATATCATAGAATTAATTACCACTTTTCAGGACAGACTTCATGAAAGAAATAGCTGAAGATACTTTTCTTATCTCACTTCAGATTCATGATCAGCCTTAACAGAAGCTCACTGTGTATACTTGATTATGTTGCAGGTGGACACTGTTGATGGGAAGACTGTCAAAGTTACTAAAAACATCCAGCCATGCACTCTTGATGATGCTACAAAGAAACTTGTTGAGCTCATTTTTAGTAATGATATGTTCAAGGAGGCCATGGAATGTATGAACTTAGGTGGGTGTGTCCCAGTGTAAAAAAAAAAAAAAAAAAAAAATTCTTAATGCAATAGGTTTCATGAAGCTTGGGATATGTCTATATATACAGTAAATTCCTATTATGTAAGGTAACCTGTTGGGCTGCTGGACTGCTTGTTATGGGAGGGGTGGTGTTTAAAAAAGCCATGCTTTTGTATATGAGGCTAAATTTTCAAGATTGCTTAGAAATGTAGCAACGTGGAGACCAAACAGTTCAAAAGTGACTGTGAATCATTGACTATTGATACAGAGAGAGAGAGAGAGAGAGAGAGAGAGAGAGAGAGAGAGAGGCTAAAGTCTGCATTTACACTGCACAGTCCTGTCTAATCAGGGTACTGGGCTTTCCTAAAAAGACCATTGTTATTGGATGTTACTTTTCACATTACTGAAGTCTTGAAGTAATATGCATATTAATAAGTTTTAAATCAGTAAGTACAATGTGAGAGATGCCCTTGGTTGCAAAAATACACTAAACACAACTAGCATGGATGGAATATTTTTGTTTGTGTGCATATGATACAGATATAAAGAAGATGCCTTTGGGCAAGCTTAGTAAGCTGCAGATTGCAAAGGGCTTTGAGGTGCTAGAGGAGATCGAGGCAGCCATGAACAAAAAAAATGGGAAATCACGTCTGGAAGAACTTTCCTCAAAGTTCTTCACCACAATCCCACATAACTTTGGGCGGAACAGACCACCAACTATTGACAGCACAGAGATTGTGGAAAAGAAAAAAGAGATGCTTATGGTGAGAGTTTCATAGATCGCACCATGAAATGAGCTGTTTGTCTGTGAAGTTTTCTCTGTCCTGAGTTCGCTGTCCTTTCTTACGCTCTCTAAAGGTATTGGCTGATATTGAGCTTGCCCAGACGTTGAAGTCAGAGACTGAAAAGGCTCAAGAAGAGATGGTAGAGACAGTTCCTCACCCTCTGGACCAGGACTACAATTCTCTGAAATGCAACCTCAGTATACTGAAGAAAGATACTGATACATTTAAGGTATTGTTTTATAAGTGGTAATAAGGTAAAATACACAAACTACGTGTTTGATGTCAATGTTCCTGCTCTTTCCAATATTACAAATCAACAAGCATTCATGTTTTCCTCTTATCCACCAATATTAACATAGTTTGTCTTATTTTAAGGTCATAGAGAAATACTTGAAAGCAACTGCATGCACATATAGAAAACCAAAAATTCTCAATGTCTGGGAAGTCAATCGAGAGACAGAGGTAAGAACTACAGAGTAAAACTTCTAAACTACAGTAAAATGGAGTCTAGTAACCTAACACATTTTTACACATTTCAGGGAGAGAGGTTTAGTGAGCATGATGATCTAGAGAACCGCCGTCTGCTGTGGCATGGTACAAACATTGCGGTGGTTGCAGCCATCCTGAAGAGCGGGTTGCGTATAATGCCCCATTCAGGCGGCTGTGTTGGTCGTGGCATTTATTTTGCATCTGAAAACAGCAAGTCTGCAGGTTATGGTGAGATTGCATGAAGACAGACAATAATGAAAGAAGATTAAAATGAAGTTAATGGCACTCTGTTTGTAAAATCCTTTTTTTGTTTTGTGTTTGCAGTGCGCACCTCTAAAAACACTGGAGTGATGTTTTTGAGCGAGGTAGCTCTCGGCAAAGAACACACCATCACAAAAGACAACTCTTCCTTGAAGAAGGCTCCAGCAGGCTACGATAGTGTGGTGGCAAGAGGATCAGTGGAACCAGGTAGAGCGTTTCCTCTTGCGAGGCTTCATCCAGTGTAATTTAAAAGTTCATCTGCTGATGTTGAAATCCTTCCAGAGGATGTGATGTAGCATTCCTGAATCTGTTTGATGCTGTTGTGTTTTTAGATCCTTCCAAGGACATTTTCATCAACCTGGGAGGCAAGAAAGTTGCTGTGCCTCAGGGTGAGCCCATAGCACAGCCCCAGTTTTCCGAAAGCTACTTCAGCAACAGCGAATATCTCATCTACAAGGAGAGCCAGTGTTGCTTGCGTTTCCTGCTGGAGCTGAACATGTACTAACTCCAGACGAAAAAGTTAGGCAAGTTCTTTGATGGAAAAAAACTTGATTCTCTCTTAAGGGACTTCTGAAAAAGCTTGGTTGCACTGTTTTAAAACAGTTCTACTGTCCTTGTCTTTATTTTTTATATGATTTTAGATGTTTCTACTGATTTCTTCAAAAACAATCATGTTTTGCTGTGCCTTATACTTAGCATCCTATATATTACACACTGGCCTTAGTGGGATATGTTGTATTTCCTTTTAATCAAATGTCCCTTCTCTTATAATGAAATATTGAACATTTTTATGTTGGAATGGTAGGTCTGAAAGGTTTGAAGTTTACTGTTAATTTCTTGTGACATGCTTTTTGCACAGAGTTGGAGAATTACATGCATGAACTTCTGCACTAATTTGCATCTAAAATCTGCTTTGCCCATGTAGTCTTCTTATCATGTAATCAAAGTACTCATGCAAATATAAACCACTCCCTCAGAAAGTTCCTTTGCTATTTAGAAAGAAATATTGAATGCAATGAATGCACTTACACAGAAAACTTTAATACTGTTATATAGTACAGTAGAAGTGATGACTTGTTTCCTGAATGTGCAAAGAAGTGTTTACAGAAGAAAGTAAAAAAAAAAAAAAAAAAANAAAAAAAAAAAAAAAAAAAGTGCAATGTTTTGAATAATTTAAGAATTTTGTAGAGCTGTAAAGCAAGATGCTATGTAGTGTAAAGTCATGTAAGTCATGAACAGCTTGGCCAAACCAGGTTTTTGATCAGCTTTACAAATAGCATCATATGGTGTCAGTAATGAGCAACTCCCTTTTGAATGTAATTGCTTCAGCATTTTTGCAGTGTCATTACAAGAATTATGTATCAATAAACAAAAGCGGTCCTCTAAATTGTTTGAAACACTTTCATTTTGGATCGTGGGCGTGAGGCTTTTGAGCTTTTTATTGTCCTCTGTATTTCAGGTGTTTTCCAGTCTTACAAGTTTGTTTTCTAATGTTTCAGATAAATACATACACTGCTTCATTACTGTATGACATAACATAAATCATTAACTGTCTTTATAGCAAAAATACAGTTTCAGACTCATATAATGCCAAACATTGCAGTACATCTCTAACCTACAGTACATGTATAGAGCTCAGATCTGGAGCTGATCCTCTAACTGTGGAAGAGACTTGAAGATTCAAAATTGCTACAGATGGAAGTCAAAAACTGATAATGCAGGTTACTTCTATTAAAACTGAAATTGACACGTATCTACTTCCTGAAGTGGGGCTGTGAGATCATCTTAAAGGCATCTTTTGATGTTTTATAGTTTTTGCTGTTTAAAAAATCATGATGAGAAAATGTATATGCTAGTATTTATTTGATTTCACTACCATTTCAGGATGAAATATGTGTAGCTACATTTGAGGAGGACTGCCACTGTAGTGCAGCATTCCTGTAGCATAGCCTAACAATGATTCTTGTGGATACAAAAGAAAAAAAAAGCCTATGAATGCATTTTTTTCAGCTCCATGTTATACAATATTGGTAAAATTTAGTCTGTTACGTTGAACCCAAATTACACAGGATAACAGTGAGAGTTGTGGGAACATACTGTGTAGAAACTTGGCAACTTTAGCTATACTTCCAACTTGCGTACCTTCACACAAAACACACACATCTTTAAAATATCCTAATGCAACTAAAATCGAATTGTCCTACTTAACATCTTAATTTAAATGTTTATTTATATGTCAGTTCTTGCCTCATTATTGGCCCTGCTTGGCTGATTAGCCCTCCGCTCAGGCTAAAGTTGGGTAGAGCTCAGCTGAAAGCTTGCTGAATTCACTATGCTCCATTCTTATAAATATAAAGGTTTAAGTTTTCCCTAACAGGTGTAACAAACCTATCAAGAGAGTCAGGGAGCTGTCATTCAGCTACAGCCTTCACACATACACACAGTCCTAAGAAGAAGTCTAAAATAAATGAAAACGTGTTGGGGTTTTCTATAGGTGTGCAGGGCCTTAAGTTGTGTATGTTGTTACAGTTTAAGTCACTGCTCATAATTAAATATTTATTTGTCAAGCCTTGTGATATCTCAGACACTACTGATGAGATTTTGGGAGATTCGGAGACACGATGCATTTCACCTCCATATTTTAGAATCAAACAAGAATTAGGCCAGGATGCTGCTGCATATTACAAGTTAAAAATTGAGCTCTTTTTCATGGTAAGATATTATGACTTATTGTAAGAAGTAAATGTGTAACTCAGCTCTCAGTTCCATTTGGTTGTAAGCCATGCCAATGAGCACTGAAATGCAACAATTAGTAATGTTATTAATGTATTAATTACTAGTAATGTTATATGGATCAACATCCCTCAGAGTCTCAGAGAAGCCGGTACATATTTTTAAAAAGCTTCTCAAAACCCATTTATTTTTTCTGTGATCTGTATCCGCCTTTTATGTCTGAAATGTATGCTTTATGTGCTTATGGGGCTTGTATCCATCATTTACTCGCCATAGATTGATTAAATTTTTTTTTGATTATTTGTATTTATTTATTTAAATGTTATTATTTTTTTAATTTTGTATTTATTTTTATCCATGTTGTTTTTAATTTTTTTTTTTTTATTGGTCTTTTACACATGGCACTGTGTATAAAGCACTTTGTAAACCTTTGTTCTGAAAAGTGCTATATAAATAAAGTTTGTTGTTGTTGTTATTGTTGTTGTTATTTAGACCTGTGCTATGATATGTGAAAATCGCTGCTGTGAAAAAGGTTTATTGGACACATTGGTGAAGTTTTATCTTTTAATGGGGATGACTGGCTTACCTGTTATCTTTTTAAAATCTTGTACCAAGTTATATTTAACAACAAAACTTATCATACCTTTGATTAAATTTTATTTATTTATTTATTTATTTTGGGGGGTCTTTGATACAAAAGTTAGAAATTTGCCAATAATTACTCTGTTACACCATAAATATGGAAAACTATGCATTTAGTTTTAACGTATTTTAATTCTGTATATTATCACAATCAGTGCAGCAGCTCACATGCAAAGATACAAGTTACTGCATCCGCATCCTTTTAAACTGGTGGTAACTAGGACCCAGTAATAACTGGGCTCTGGAGGGCGGACAGTGGAGTGTGTGTCTACTTGGAAAAAAAAAAATAAGATAATCGCACACAANTGGAGGGCGGACAGTGGAGTGTGTGTCTACTTGGAAAAAAAAAAATAAGATAATCGCACACAATACAATGTGTGACAGTCACCACCATACACAGCACAAAGGAGTGAGAGTGATACAAGAGGAGGGATGGAGAGAGAGAGGAAGCATCATCTGCAGTCTGAAACCATCATGGAAGTAGTGATCAGCATTTTAACCTGAGGCTATGGGAGATTCACTCTGTAGAAGACTGAACTGACTGGACTTGATAACATGGATGTTCAACTGGAATACCAAATGTGTTAACTTCTGTGAAAACTTCATGTTCATGCCCTGCTTTAGGTTTGGGCCCCTGTGTGAGATTTTAATATGAACTTTTTCAAGTCAGAAAAATAACCAAGTTTGTCTGAACTGAGTGTGGACCATGGGTAGGTAATTCTCCACACATAATGAGCCTCATTGTCTTTTTCTGCAGTTTTTTTTTTTTTTTTAATAATTGAAGCTTTAGAAATTTGCTTTATGTTTCTCCAGTAGTGCACTGTGATGTAAATATGAGCTTTAGGTACTTACCTTTTATTATTAGTAGTATTATTATGATTATTATTATTATTGTTGTTGTTCTTGCCATTATTGCTACCAATAATAATATCAGGCAATATTCTACAATTTTTTTTCATGCTTCAATATAATTTAAATGTCCCCACCACAAAACAAACAAACTGTTGAAATCATATCATGTTTTTCTAAGGCAAAGCAGTAAAATCTTAGTCTGTAAGGAATGTATGCTCAAATCTAATTTGCACAAGTCAGAACACAAACCAAAATAATTTAACTAAAAAGTAATTTTCTATAACTGATTTACTGATGAACAATTGATTTGATTATAGAACATACAGAAAATGAATTTTGTATTAACAGTCTGTTCACAGCTTTTAAAGACAAAAGATTTGATTTGCATTTTAAATTGACATAACTTAAAACTTATAGAGTAGTTGTTTATATATTCTATATTATATAAATTACATCATTTGTTGTTAAATATAATATGGGGATGTTACTCCTGATCAGTTCTCAAAAAAAAAAAAAAAAAANAAAAAAAAAAAAAAAAAAGAAAAAATTCAGTGTCAATCATTAATCATGATGTTTAAAAAAGAGAATCGGGAGATGGAATATAAATCAAACAGAAGTTATTGGACTGTAACTGGACATAGAACAAAAGCACTTTAGATTCCTGTTGTTGAACACTGTGGCTCTGAAGCAGATCATCACTTACTGTCTTCAGAAACTCCCTCTGTTGCACAAACAATGCAGAATGGACCTCAATGGAGGCTAAAGCTGATTTAACATAAAGCTATTTTTTGTATTAATACTGTACAATTTCCAGTTTATCCACAAACATATCCGTTGACACTGCAAATGTCAGCAACTGTTGACATTTTTAATCAGCAATATTTTTCAAATAATGTTGTCTTTTTTTCCACTTTTAATTTTTCGTCAGTCAGTGCACATGATATTGATTAAACAGACTACAAACCTAGAGCATTATTTTGAAGTAGATCAAATACTGGAGATGACAAATTTCACACAGATGGAGGAAACTTTGCCTAAAGCACTAGATTTTATTTTAAAATGCATGGACTGAACTGCCATAGAAATTGTTTTTCTTCAGTTAATAATAATCATCTGCTACATTGCTACATTCTAATTATTGCTTTTTCTCTTCAACATAGGACATCCAGGTTTGAGGAAACCTCAGATAAAACTGGAGGAAGTTGTGAATGAGTAATGGCGGGAAAGTCTGCCGCTGTGATATCCTCTGTGGCAAATCATCCAGTAGTGAATCTCACAACTGCACTATGGGAGTCCAATCCTACAGTTCCTGCCGATGTGGGTGTCGTCACAAGCTCCCAGTCACAGATCAAAGACCTCATTGGGTTGTTCTGCATGGTGACTCTCAACCTCATTGCTTTGTTGGCCAACACTGGAGTGATGGTGGCTATAGCTCGTGCTCCTCACGTAAAGAGGTTTGCTTTTGTGTGTCACCTTTGTGCAGTGGACTTGGTATGTGCAATCCTGCTCATGCCTTTGGGGATCATATCTAGTTCACCGTTTTTTGGCACTGTGGTCTTTACGGTTCTGGAGTGTCAGGTTTATATCTTTCTCGACGTGTTTCTCATCTGCCTTTCCATTCTCACAATCACAGCCATCAGTGTGGAGCGTTACTTCTATATTGTACACCCAATGCGTTATGAAGTCAAGATGACCATCAACCTCGCTATTGGTGTAATGCTTCTTATCTGGGTTAAGTCGCTGCTGTTGGCTTTGGTCTCATTGTTTGGGTGGCCAGCATATGGAAATCACAGCTCTATTGCCGCAGCTCACTGTTCTCTCCACTGGAGCCACAGTCGTCTGAGAAGAGTCTTTGCTGTGCTGTTCAGTGTGGTTTGTTTTTTGGTTCCAGCAGTGGTGATCTTTGCTGTTTACTGTGCCGTGTACAGGGTGGCCCGTTCAGCAGCCCTGCAGCAAGTCCCTGCGGGATCAACATGGGCAAATTCAAGCCCTGCCAAAGCTCGATCAGACTCCATTCACAGTCAGACCACCATGATCACGACCACCCGCACTTTGCCCCAAAGACTATCTCCTGAGAGGGCATTCAGTGGAGGCAAAGCTGCCCTTACCTTAGTACTCATTGTGGGCCAGTTCTTAATTTGCTGGTTGCCCTACTTTGTCTTTCACCTGCAAATGTCTCTAAGTTCCTCCATGCAGAGCCCTGGGGACTTAGAGGAGGCCGTCACCTGGCTAGCCTACTCTTCATTTGCAGTTAACCCATTCTTTTATGGCCTGTTAAACAGGCAGATCAGAGAGGAGCTGGTGAAGATTCGACGCTGCTGCTTTACCCAGCCTGTGGAGTTTGGGGCATCCAGCCATGAGGGGTCCCTTCAGGAGAACTTCCTCCAGTTCATTCAGAGAACCAGCAGCACAGCTGAAACCCGTTCTAGCTGTGCCAACCCCAGTCCCAGAAAGAATGTGGACCAGGGACTTAAGATCCCTGGACAAATACCTGAGGAACAGGCATAGACATTGGTTAAGAAAAGTTACTGACTGAATGCTAATATGGAACATTTTATTCTGCTTGTGGGAAATTTTCCCTCAAGTGCATTTCAAGTGCCCAGTTATTGTGTAACTGCACTAATTCCATTTACATAGACATTACTCACATTAGGTGAAAATATCATGGTTATTAACAAATTACTAGTAGAAGATTCATGAAGAGCTGCNCCCCCCCACACACACACACACACATACACACACACACACACACACACTTATTTAATAATGTGGATAACAATGGACAGACATGCTTGCGAATGCCTTATAAAAGAATGAGAAGTATTCCATACATGTGAATATGAATTGTTATACAGCATCTTTTATTATGTCAGTAACAAAATCTATTTAAATATAATGATGGTGATTAACTCTGTTTAACATTATCTTGGATATTGTAAATGTTGACAGTCAGTGATCTGCTATATTTTCTCAATGTAATGAATAACTTGATAAACAACAGCATAGTGGATGTCCCACATGTCAATAAATTATTACATCAGAGTGCTAACATGGTTTCCTTAGCCATGTAAGCAGCTCTCAGTCTGAGGGACAATACCTCAGAGTTCCTGTGTGCAACAGATATGCTGATAGATGGTGAATGTCAGCTGCCTTGGTCGTCATGGAAATTGAGCGAGTCTGTGACTCACATAGCAACAAGGTCCTTGTGGCTGGATATATGCTTACTTTTTAGATCCTGACTGAAGGCCATTAATTCTGCCTCATGCCTGATGTTCACATTTGATCTGATTATACATGGCCTATAGCAGTGGCTCATTAACATGTGAAGAGAAGCTGTGGGTAGCACAGTCCTGCTTTCTGATTGAGCTGAGGATATGTAGTGCTACAGTGACAAGGATACGAGATAGTGAATTTACAGTGGAAATCGTTACTGGCTGTTGATAATGCTCTGAGTGGAAACAAAGTGCCATTTTATGACCATGGCTGTTTGTATTAGTCTTTCACAAATAACAGGAAAGATAGAATGCAAACATCTTTTTGCTGTGTGAATGTCACTAACTGGGTATATACCAGTCTTGCATAACTGTGGTTGTATATCTAAAACTTTGAGCTGTAAATATTGATAGCAGATGCATTAGTGTCCTTACAAGCACAGCATTGACACACAACACAATAGCATGCTTACTTTAAGATTTTTCAAGACAGACCTGTCCCTGCTATCCTGAATTGATCTCTATACCCTCTCATTTGTCTGTTTCTGTATTTGTGTGTATCCTTTCGTTGAATTCACACTGTACAAATGTTTTGTCTTTGAAATCTAAATATTGAGGTTGGTTCTTTATGCAAAATGCAAATGGTGCAAAATTCATGTTATTAATCTGGCATTTCTGTTAATTCAACAGACGATACACACAGGATTAGACAAAAGCATGGACTGAAGACAGTATTTCTAATACTACACTCACAACCATGTCTGCAGTAATTCTGACTCTATTTTCCTGAAGATCTGCTCATTCAGAACATTGAAATTTATCCATTTAAACCCCAAGTTCAAATTTAATGTCTAATTAAAACAGATTAAAATGAATAAGGATATGCTGTTACAGAAACATCTTTGGGGACAACTGTAATTTCTTTAGCAAATATGTATATGGGTAAATGGCAAATGGTAGTGTTCTTGTCTTGCCATCTGTTTTGAATTGTGTGTGTTAGTGTCAAGCAGTGATTCATTAGTTTTTGGGTTTTTTTTTTGTTTTGTTTTTTTTTACTTCATCTCATGTATTTCTACTTTGTCTGAATCTGAAAAACATTAAGCAGTTGCCTGATTTAGCATAGTTGGGAAAAATTGGAGGAGGAGAGTTCTTTCTTTAGGCCAATTAAAACTAGAGGCAAAGTTTATTGAAAACATACAGTAAATATTGACTACTTAATCTGGACCTGTGACCTAAAATCACCTGTAAAGCAGTTTATGATAGATTGTTAGAAATGGCATGATATTAAACAGATCAACCACAAATCACAATTTGCCATAATTTGGAAGTGGAGCTCCTCAGCAGGCTGCAGAGGCTGCACCATCTGCGGATGTGTGCAGCTGTAAAAATGTCAGGGAGTGCTGAGCTGATTTTTTTTTTTCAAAACTCATAAAATTAAAGAAATGAGAATAAACAAGCAATTTAATGCTAACACATTTTGCCAAAAGACATATCCACATATGTGTACAATAACATGTCATATGCTACTGTAATTAGTAAAGCTTCGGTATGATTATTATCACTATAATTTAAGATGTTACACGAGAGAAAACCTATTAATTTTGTGAGAATTCTTTAATGTTACACTAAAAGAAAACTATAAAGCTTATCTTTACCCATATTAGCAGAATTTTATTTATTTATTTTTTTTAACTCAACTACAGTCCTCCACACACTAAAATAGATGGAATGTTAGCTGTTTGGAGAGCATCAATGCTTATATTTATAGTTCATAAAGTCAAACCATTGCAAGTGGACAAATTTTGTATTGATTTTGGCAAATAAAATTGTTAATGAATTAAATGTATTTTTAATGGAAAAAAATTGGTATCTCTCTCTCTCTCTCTCNTTTTTTTTTTTTTTTTAAATTAAAAGCATTATTTTAGAAATGAAAAGATATGATGTAGCTAAATTAGCATCTGCTGGATAGGATCTGCCATCCTCAGCATAATCACAACGCAATCACCGGGGCTCTTTATCACCGTGGTTTCCACATGCATCATTAATCATCTCAGATACAGCCACCACTCCACTACCACTGCAGTGCTGCTGCTATTGAAAATCTGTTGTCACTGATAGCAGGACTTGGTGTTTGTAGAAAATTTGATTCTCCTTGAGCTGATTTAATGATGAACTAGAGAGACAACTATGGCCAACAGAGAGCGCTATACCACTGCAACCTCTTTGTTTGGAAATCTCTTGCAGAGGGCTTCTGGGGATTTAAAACAAAACTGAGACATTCTTGTTGTCTGCTAAATACCTGTGCATATTCTTTTCAAATGGGAATGACGACTCAATTTGCACAAGAAATTAGACTCTGATTTTTGTCTGTCTGTGGAATCTTTAATGTCTGTGTTTGTCTTGGTGAGTGGTGGAAAAACAGTGGTAACATGAATGATCAGCACAGTAAAACACAAGTTATTTTATGTAATAAGCAATATCCAGGATGAAAAAACACACTTGTGCTGTAATAAATGTATAACTATTCAGTTTTATTTTAGTTTTAATGTACTTTGAAAACTGATATCAAACACATAAATGATCCAAAACATGAGGCAGTGTGTTTTATGATAAGTGCTGATCACACTACAAAAAGTTTGTTTCATTTTCAAGTAATGCAATTGCAAAATAATTCATCATGGAGATATTTATATGGAAACATAGGGTAATTCATATGGCTGTAACATGCTATGGGAAGAACAGCACCTCACATTGTCTTGTCTTAGGGGATGCAACAGAGAATTGGTAAGATGTAAAAACAACATCCACATATCCACTTTACACTTATGCCATGCCTTCTACATGATTTTGTCCATGCAGGCACTGTGGCATATTGTATAATAAAATGCTGTCAACATAAATGCACTGCAAAATACTCACGCTAAGTAGTATATGTGAAATTAATATATGAAAAACTGTGCAGCATATCTTTCCTGAGGGAACTCTGGAGAGTGTAGAAACATTTCAAATGGCATTATAAGTTGTACAAGTTTCACAAACAGCATATTGTTTTGTATACAGGCTGGCATGGCACCACATTATACCAAACTGGCATAATGTGATGCCACAATATGTAGTAATACAATGGGGTTAATGCAACAATGAGCGGGACTGCAGTCCCGCTCATTGTTGCATTAACCCCATTTATGTAATTGAGGGCAAAGATGGTGTCAACATGGATGAGCAAAGCTCCAGCTGGGACAGATGATTAGAGGGAAAGCTCTTGGCAAGAGGCTGTTGAGGCGGCAACTAATCTGTTCTTAATGGACCAACACTGGTAACAGTGTCTTCGTGATGAGAGGACAATATCAATAATCATGACATTGCCAAAATATTTCCACAGATCATCATCACTCTTGTGATATTTTTACCTACAAAGGAGGAGGTGACAAGCTAATTTTCTACCATTAGTGATGGCCAGCTCTGAATTTGACTTTGGACATTTCTCACACAGGTCTAAATGAGACTTTTCATGTAGTGTGTCAGACGGAAAATGTCATTAAAGATGGGCCTGTAAAAGCCAATAAGAGCATTCCTGACCGAAGGGGCAAGAGTGTCAGCAGTCCACTATGTTCCACTTGGGTGTCAGAGCAGTAGGGCCAGTCTGTGGCCATTTTCCAGCTACACCCTGCTTGTCCTCTATTCTATCACAAATGACATGACTGCAGCAGACCAGCAAACCGAGACACAGCTCACCTTGGGGGACATGGAGGAGCAGGAGGAGAGCGATCTGTGGTCCTCACAGGGAATACCACACAAGAAAGCACCAGCGGAAGAGATGGAAGTAAAGGTGAAAATAGAATCTGAAGATCTGGATTCTGCTCACAGTGACAGAAGGCCTCTGATTCATGACAGGGATCCCAAAGGAGTCAACAAGTGTCTAAAGGTAATGAATGTGCTCAGTCACACGTGATGCACTGGAGATAAATCACACAGAGAATACATAGCACAGGCTACATGCTGAGGTGTATAATGTGTTTGGAGAGAGAGACAGCGTGAAATAACTGCCCTGACTGTACACACTCTGCACTTCTTCGCTCATGTGTCTGCTGAATCCCAGATAAATGTAGAATACAAAACTGAGCTGAGGCAAAAAATAAATACAGAAAGAAAAAGAAAAATCCATTGCTGGTTCCAACTATGCATTCAGTTTTGGAAAAGAATACTGGGTCATATCCTTGATGGTAATGATATGATTTACAAATGAAACATGTCATTTGTGAATATTTTTTGTAAGGGAGCACTATAAATTGCAGCCAGTGACTTTCATGGTGCTCATTTTGGCTGTTAGTTGATAAATGTTGTGGTAACGCTAAATTAATCTGGTATTTGCTAGTTAAATATCAAATTTTTGCACAATACTGACCTCAAGTAGAAATAATCTTAATCACATTTCTCTTCTGGTTTCCTCTGCATATGACCTTATGATGTAATGTAAAGTATCATTGTTTGTGACAAAATATTTCTTCTGTCATTAAAGTGCTTTAATTCTGCATGTTATAATATTATAATCTATTGCTTCCATGTACTCATACATCCATGTCTCCAGTTCCCAGCGGTATGCTTGACACACTTTATAAAAACAGCCTCCATCTATCAGATGCTTACTACGTCCCTGTGTGTCTCAGGTTACTTTTGAGGATGTAATTGCAGAGCCTTCCTCGGTGCGGAGCTTTGACAAAGTGTGGCTGTGGAGCCACGCCCTGTTTGAGGTGACCAGACTGTGGTGCTATTGTGTCATCTCCCTCCTGCTGGCAGTGCCCGTCTCACTGGTTGCAGGGCTCCTCTTCGCTGTCCTCAGCTGCCTTCATATCTGGTAAGACTATTGCTACACTGATGATGAGTGGTAGACTCAGGATACAATGAACAGCTAAATGTGTTTTACAGTAGGGGGTGATGAATACATGATCAATTGATACATTTGAAGGCAGGACTACTGTTTTAACTGATGAAATTAAGCTCACCTTCTGTCCACTTTCCTGTATTTTCCCAGGATGATCATGCCCTGTGTGCAGATCCTTCTCATCAACATGCACTGGGTCCAGTCTGTATGGAGCAGCATACTGAACATTGTCATTAGTCCTTTCTTTACCAGTATTGGAAAGTGCTGTGGTAGAATATCCATCCATTTATCTAAAAATTAATATGGACAGAAATACACATGGACAAGGGTTTTGTGAAAACCCAAAAGATAGAGAAACGCAAATGGTTATAAATTATAGATGACTGTCAGTATGATTGTTTGTAACCATTTTATATTTTTGCTTGCCAGTCATGACATTATCCATGCATAGATACCTAGCTGACCCTGCTGTAATAATAATAATGTATTATTTGTAGATTAAACTATATGTTAGGGGCTAAAATAATAATTTTCTATGCACATACAGTATGTGGTGAAAATGGTTGGCTAAAATGGCTAAAATTATTCAATGCACAGCTGCTGAATAATCATGATATCCAATCCAATCAAGTATCCAAATTTGTACAAAAGAAAAACTTTACAATTACTTAATTAAGTGATCAGATATTAAGTATTGATAGCAACTTATCAGCACCCTGGATGGACCAGTAAATATCTGTGAGGAAGGTTGAATTACTGATGCAATGATATTATAAATATGTTAAATGAAATTACATTGATTAATTTCCATAAATGGTTTTCTGTCATTTATTGTATTGTTCTATACTCCTACATTTTTTGTACTCAGTACTGAAAAAACATCTTGTGTTAAAATATTAAGATTCATAGACCAAACAAAAGCAGCAGTGATTCTGTCATAAATGCTGAATGCTTTTCCAGCACCCCAGTTATAACTCTTTCATTGAAGAAATGCAGCAAAAACTTAACATTAAGAAAAAAACAACTTCAGACAAATAGAAAGATAATGTAGACTAACAGTTAAAAATTCAAAATATATAATTACAGCAGTACAGACAAAGAAGCAGAAAGAATTAGACTATTAATTTTTGTAAGCAGTGATCAGTGATCTCTACCATGGACATGACTTGTTATAACAACAATATAGTCAGGAGTCCATGAAAGATCTTAAAGGGTCTTAAAACCTTTTGGACTAACTCTAAGACAGTGCATAGACTTACTCTATGCCATTTAAAATTCTTCTTAAATTATTCAAACACAAAAAGAGCTGAAATATGCTGAAAGCAAAAGTCAAGTACTTGTAGAAGATTCCAGCAGATGAGAGTTCGATGATGATGATGAAGAGTTGCACTAAGCCCCAAAGAACCTGCTGTGGGTAAAAAGATGCAAACAAAAAGAGGTGTAAGAGAAGGAGGATGAGGAATAATGTCACCTGACACCAGAGCACATCCTGTGGGAAGAGGAGAAAAGTGATGAACATATGGACGAAGATGAGCAGTGACACTTAGCCCAGAGAGCCTGGTATTTGCAGAAGGAGAGGATGATTATGAAAAGAATGAAGAATGACAACTGGCCTGTAAGAAGCACTTTGAGTAGCTTTTTTATGAAGATGGAGTGCGTTATAAATATTGATTGATTGATTGATTGATTGATTGATTGATTGATTGATTGAGGAAAAGAAGGAGGAGTGGTATCTTGCCCTAGTCTCACATTCTGCTTTTTATTGTCTTCTGAATTTGTCAGTCACTTACAAAGTGCTTTGAATTGCATCGACTTAAGGTGCTATATAAATAAAGTTAGATTTTATTTGATTTTAGAGCTTCTGCTCCGCAGCCAGGCCTCTTATTAGGAACAGGGGAGCCAATTAAAAATATACAATATGCACCGATAGCATTGTAAGCCATTTTTAGTAAAATACATTTCTGCATTCCACAGCATTTTACCAAACATCATTTAGATTTTGATTTAATTCGTCTTTACTCTTTAGTTATATGTAAATCCTGAACAAACATTTGTGGAGAATATGCCTCCATAATCCCATATCAGGGTCTGAGCAAATAGGCAGATTCTGCAAAATCTCGCTCTCACTGACACAGAGGCAAAAATACACAAACAGATGAAGTAAATGGTGCTTCCATATGGTTTTAATGTAAAGTGCATTTATAGTCCTGGAATTACTCAAGTCATTTCTCATAAGAATACTGCTTTTAGATTTAGCATGACATTCATTCTATTTTACTGCATTCCCTACACAGTGGTGCGTGAGCAGAGGTTAGTGGAGTGTTTTTCTGCTTATGTGCATGATATTTGCCATTTTTATAGGTCACAAGGGCTCAATATGTGCTTTGTGGAGAATGATAATGACTTCAGCCATATGCTGTATGGTGTTCTAAACAATCAGTGTCTTGGCTGAAATATTTGAGAAGATGCTGAAATGTTATCTGAGACAGCTTTTCTTACAATCACCAATGAGAGGATGTATATTGATACTTCTTGCACTTGCATCACACCTGTTTAATTGTGCACATAATCCTCCAGCAAACTATATTTGGCCCCCATATTCCTGCCACGCTTGCTGCACACAGACATGATAGGGGTTCACGGTTTTTCTGGACCAAACAACCAAATGTGAGGCATCTGTATTTGGTGGCTGGTCATGTGGTAAAACTAAGACTATGTACAGTGGCAGCAGCTTCATGGTGTTGGTTATGAAAGGTTATGAACAGGCTAATGTTTCAAAGCTCTCTAAAGAGCTCTGGCATTCTCATTTTTTTCAACTGAATCACTCTATCCATTCTTATTTTAGCTCACATGGCACTATAGCAGCATGCCAAAATACAATTTGTGGCTCCAATAGAAAAAGACCTACTAAATCCTGGAATGCCACACACCAATAAAATTAAAAGGTGATATGCACCATATTTATCCCAAAGAGAAAAATGATAAAAGGGTAAAAAGAGGCATAGATAAATATACCAGAGCATATTGGAAATTAAAGACATGTCATTTATTTTAATTCTGTGTCTCTAGATTGAAATGCATTATTGACTAATGGCATTCTGCAAATAATTGATTGACAGATTTAGAAATTACATGCATACATGGACACATATTGATCAGAGGCTATCCATGTGATGAATCCAGTGATGAATATGTGAATAAGCCATGCAAATGTACACTAGTGTCAGATTTACTTTTCAAAGGGACATAATGTACGAAACACTGACCATACAGTCAGTAAGCATCTGTATGTGATTTATTTATGTGTATATCCCTCTTTCCCAAAACATATGGATCTGACGTCTGATGCTGGGTCCTGGACCACGAGAACAATTTTGTGGGTCCAGTCCAATGTTTTGATTAATTTTCTCTGACAATTAGTCCAGTTTTGGTGCTGTGTAATAGAGAGTTGTGGGTAATAATTTTCCAGTCCTTATTTATTTACAAGCATATAAAAAGCTAGTCCTCAAGTTACAGAGACCTATTTTTATCATTACATCCTATGACTCTAAATACAGATCTGAGAGCCTTCTTTGCATACATCTGTCTCGATTAATTTATATGGCAGGCATGGTGATGCAGTCTCAGCTGAATGCATGAACACCCACAGGAGAAAAGGCATGCCCACCATGACTCTCTGCTCTGCTATTTCTGTCCCTTTGCCTCCATGTCTAACAGGTCTCTACTCTCCCCCTGCCACTCCAAGAATAATCTTCTAATTGGGTTGGCTCCTGATCATATGCATTCTGATCCCATTGCTCCCTCCCTCCTGCCCTCTGTGTCTGCCACCAGGCAACCAGGCAACCAAGAAAAATGTCAAGCTATGCTCCAATATCACGCTTCCTATGCTGTTCACATTCCCTGAACAAGACAAATATTAACAGAGCAGTGAGCATGCTATTATTCCTTGCACCAATTTTCATAGGGACACCTCCTCCTCTCCTCCTTCACTTTAGCAGCACCTCACTGTATGAGTTTGTTTATGCAACATGCTGATAAAAAGCGATGACTGATGGCAACACCTGTTGAATCACAGTTTTATTTTGAGAGACTATTGAATTTTATGCATTAGGCCTTGTTAAAATCAACGATGTCTGCGGATGCTCAAGGCCCACCCTACGTGAACTTTCTCTATTGTGCACCAGAATGCCAGTGAAACATTTAATGACTAAACCACTCAGCTGTTACATTTAAATTAAAAATCTAAATATTTTATGAGAATAGAACAGCAAATTAAGTATTCTCATTTTCCATCCTCTGACTGAATTGTATTTAATATCTTTATTATGTCCAGTCAGTCCTTCACATGATTTGTGGCATTAATTTCATAAAGAAACATTCAGTTATTGCAGCCACGCAATACAGGCAAATGAAAACATTTTTACAGATACATATTTTCAATTTAATATGTCTATATGTAGATGTAAACTAACATTAGAAAATAAAAAAATATGTTATTATTGCATTTCTGAGTACTGTCAAGCACAGTAATAGTAAACTAAAGAGTGCCTGCTTCTGTGTCAGGAGAGTTTTCCTAATTTGACTACATGTGTTTTGTAGCTCAGAAAATAATAATATAAAAATTGCATACAAATATGGGAAAATCTACCAAATTAGACTCAACTTATCAGGAAGGGAGACTCCAAACCTCATTATCTGAACAGATGTTGGCCTTAAAATTTGGATCACTACCTGGCTTATCTTATATCATGAAGGTGCTGGTTAGTATTATGTAGTCATACTGTACTAATGTGGATTGTAATGTTCGACATGAATGATAGTCACAGTGTGCAGCTACATTGCTCAGTACACCATATGAGGCAACAATGTAAACATACAAAAGAAGTGTTTCTCAAACTGTGGCACCTATACCACCAGTAGTATGTGAAACGCTTTTGATGGTATGCTTTATGACTCTTGAAAACTCAACTGAAATTCATGGAAGTTCTATTATTTTGGTGAATTACTCACAAATAAAATGAGCTTCATTAAGATTTTTTTTTTTTCAAATGTAAGTATTATTATTCTCTTTTCATTAAAAATGACTGTTTTTGTTGAAAAAATCCCAACTTGTCTTGTGTGCACACTATTTTATGTTAGTAACTTTAGGTACTCCTGTAAACTTCTTAAATTACCATACTGGTGATTTTGCATCATTTTCCAAAATATGTAACCATATTTTAGCTTTTATGTAATTTTTTTTTAAATTCCCCAATCTTTGAAAAACAAATGTTCAGATCCCATTGTGAAATTAAATATTTCATCTGCTACAATTGTAACTTGTAGGTGAAACATTTAATAGAGTCTTTATTTCTCTATAAAAGCAGTATGTTCCCTGGTGGAGACATATATTTTCTTCTGTGTAGCTCTATATTGAATCGTGTTGATCCTTTACATTATATTATTTTGAAAAAGTAATAATAGATGCCTTGTTCAATGTTATTGATTAACTTAGCTCAAACACGTTTCAAGTCTCTAAAGCGTACTGGAATGAACTGAAACCAATGGCATAGATGGGGAATCAATGGTAAGAAGGGGGGGAATCTAAAATTTACCATTCCAGTAGTATGTTTTGGAAAATGGTTTGCAGTAATTTAAAATGTATGCAAGTTTTAATAATTGGGCTCAAACATGCTAAACCACTGGTATGATCCTTTCATTTTAAACACACATGCACACAACATTTTTCTGTTGGCTGCTTGTTGATTGAGGTGCTATTTAGATGTTATGCTCAGAGGTAAAACTTGATTCAAAACGTTTGAGAGTTATTGCTTTAGACAGTATTCACATTAACTGAATATATAACTACTGCCCAACCAGAGCAGGAGGACATGTTTCTTACTGCCTCACTTAGTGATGGAAATTCATGCCACAGTGCAAACCCTGCCCAGCTATTCCCACAATCCCATGTGAAATGTGACACAACCCTGGGTTCCCCTTTAAGGCATGCCTTTTCTGTCTGAGTGCATTTCATTGCGTGTGTGTGTGTGTGTGTGTGTGTGTGTGTGTGTGTGTGTGTGTGTGTGTGTGTGTGTGTGTGNGTGTGTGTGTGTGTGGGGTGGGGGTCAGGCCTCCATTTTCACCAGTCATCTGTAGCAGCTGTCCACTGGCATGTTAGCAGTAGTGTCTCAGTGGTGACACGGAGGTTCAGAAGCACTTGAGGCGGCTCTGTGCGTTTTGCTCCAGGAAACTTTCCTCTCACTGAATCCTGCCCAGGCCTCAACTCCTCCACCCCAGCCAGGACCTGCTGCCCCACCATGGCGGACCAGTACCAGTTTAACACCAATGAAGAGAAAATCGTGAAGGACAGCCACACCAAGGAGATTGATCTAATTAACAGAGACCCCAAGCAGATCAATGAGGACGTGGTGAAGGTTTGTGCAGCATGGAGACAGAACCCTCTCACAGATGGGTTTAAGATGTAACCCCATTCTTTGCATGTGTAGAAGCATGTGGAGAAAATCTATAAAAGGGTTGCTAGGAAGGAAAAACAGAAAAACAGGTTACCATACTGCTGGGAAGTTCCCTAAACAGACCAAGAGCTATTCGTGTTGTGTGCGCTGAACACAAAATTTATTTATGGAATGAGGTAGAAGAGTGTGAAACTGATATAGCGTGCCATCATGCTTTATTTAGCTTTGACAACTATTTATTCTGTGGTTGTTGCCATGTGTGCTTATCAAAATATTTTCTATAAG
The DNA here is from genome assembly GCA_014773175.1 of Lucifuga dentata. Lineage (NCBI taxonomy): Eukaryota > Metazoa > Chordata > Actinopteri > Ophidiiformes > Bythitidae > Lucifuga > Lucifuga dentata. The sequence continues at coordinate 69,301 of VXCM01001133.1, forward strand.
TACAGGATGGAATATACAGTTAGATTAATAACTGTTGGTCTCATGTCACCATGTTCAGTGTGAACGTTAAAGCATAATTTGTGACTTATAAATAGGTCACATGTTTAGTGTCTGCATAGCTCAATTTGGAATGATTTAGAGGCCGATTCAGGTCTATTTTCAGAAAGAAGATTATAAAGATTTATGGCTGTATATTTGTTTTGGTAACTTTACTTTCAATAGTCTGGATTTAAGTAATTTATTAGTTATCCCATTTCTAATCCATCAGCTCAGTTTTCTGTTAACATTTCCGGCAATTTTACAAATAGTTATTTTTTGAGGGGATCATTAATATTTACCAACTGAAACAGTGACAATACAGTGGCCATAAATAGACAGGAAATCTCAGGAAACTGAACAATTAAATTTACTGTCCATAATGTTCTTTAAAGAATCTTTGGAAATGTTTTTTTGTTTTGTTTTTTTTAATTATCCCAAAGAGAAGTGAAGGGGTTAAAGCCTCTGGAGAAAACATAAAAAGTTCATGTCCAGTCATTCATTCAGAGGATGAGACTGCTCTCTACAGGAAACAGACAGCAAGATGTTCTTCACATACTTATCCAATCGTATGTTCAAAAAGAAATGAAAATGCTTAGATGTGCCATGTGCCCACCTGCCCTGATTACTGAAAATTTAATTTTTAACACTTATAGAGTCTCCAGCCAGCTTTTCCAAAAGACCAGGTGGCAGATACTGAAAAATAAAAAAATTAACTTCTCTCATGCATTTTACATGAGACTGATTTTGGTGAAAATGGAGCTTTTAGGAAGATTTAGTCTCTGTATTAAAAGCCACTCAACAACTCCCAGTGTGCTGCTCCATTAAATATTTTTATTCAGAGAAGTACAACACATAATTGGTTTCTCTGCATAAATTTGTTCCCACAGGATCAGAAGCATCTTGTTAACAATTTATGCTGCCTATGCGCATAGCACTTGGAGGATATAAAGTTCTGGGTTTGGGAGATAGATTAAAAACTGGCATGTCCATATGGATGTGTTGTAATAATATGTTTTTAATTTTTAATTTTTTTTTTTTAACTAGGTAGAGTTTGAGGATGTCATTGCAGAGCCTGATGGCACCCACAGCCTGGATGGGGTGTGGAAGCTCAGCTATACCACCTTCACCGTGTCTAAGTACTGGTGCTACCGCATCCTGTCTGCTGTTTTTGGCATCCCCGTGGCTCTGCTGTGGGGCTTCCTGTTTGCCTGCATTTCCTTCTGCCACATCTGGGCTGTAGTTCCCTGCATCAAGAGTTGTCTGATTGAGTCGCAGTGCATCAGCCGCATCTACTCTCTCTGCATCCAGACCTTCTGTGATCCCTTCTTCGAAGCTTTGGGCAAGATCTTCAGCAGCATACGTGTGGCATTGCGCAAAGAAGTCTAAGAACTCATTTGGTTTATAGTGTGATCGGATAAAATACAGAATCTTTTTATACAGCAGAAGATCAGTCCAGGCATCTTATTTAACTCCTCCTCCCTGATAAGTTGCTGCCCCCCACCCTCCCATGGAGCTCAGAGCTGTGAATGCTGACATGCCTGGTGTGTCTTTTGCCACCAGAAGCTGTGTGACAGCTGCAGTAGGCAGCATGGCTCTGTGACAGCTCTTGGCTCAGTGCTGCCCGCTGAGGGAAAGAGGGCTGCGTGCCATGAGGAGGATCTGCCTGCCCTCATTTACCGTTTATCACAAAATGCTCAGACAAAGGCTCCTTACTCACACCAAATGAAATAAAATCCCCTATACTCCTGCACCTGTGGACAATCCTGCCTGCACGCATTATATTTGGCCAACCTTAAAGGACCATACTGGTGATTTTGTATGTTTGAGCTCAATAAATGCAACCCATGTACACTTTACCATTACATTACTGCCAAACATTTTCCAAAACATACTGCCAGAACATTTCAGACTGCCATTGGTTTCAGTTCATTCAATACAAAAATCAACTTGTAGAGACTTTTAAATGTGTTTGAGATAAGAAATCCGTCACAGCAAGCAATACATATATTCAATTTTTTGTTGAAGTTACTTAATTTAATCGGTCCAACGTGGAGCTACCTGGAAGAAAATGTATATCTCAGGAAATATAGTCTCAGGAGAAGATGGCTTTAACTGATAAATGAAAACAACCATGCCTTCTACAATCATGCGTAAGTGTTAGGCAAAACACTGGATTTTAAGATAGGATATCACTTGAAATTTTGATATTGAAAGATTAGGGGATTTGGCAAAATAACACAAAAAACTAAAATAGGGTTTTATGCTTGGGAAAATGTTTAGCAGTAACTTTACATGCATGCAGGTAATATTTATTGTGTTCAAACATGAAAAATTAATGGTGTGGTCCTTTAAATTTATACTAATGATTTATTGTGTCTGCTATTGTGCCACTTTATTTTGTGCTAATGGGTTTGAAAATTACATACATGTGTATTTAACATTGTCAGAAAAACCTTAACAGGAAAAAAAATATTTTCAAAAACGTATTCTGATATTATTCCTTTTAATTTCTTTGGTTTTAATGTTCTTTTTGAGACATAAAAAAGTTTGAAAACCTCCATGCTGACAATCTAGTAGTGAGTGAAATGTTACTTGTTTGCATGTTTCAGCTGATTATGTGTAAATAGTGAAGAAATAAGTGAAGAAAGTTAACTGCTATTTGAAAAAATAAAATGCCGTTTTGCTGCTATTATGTACCTACATTGTAAAAGAGCAAATTACAGGTATGCTGAAATTTAATTTAAAACGCAACTAATGAATGTTTATAATGTTTCATTTATCCAGTATTTCATTAACAGTGTGTGCCTGTGTGTGTATGTGCATGTGTGCGTGAGTGTGTGTGTGTGTGTGTGTGTGTGGGTGGGTGTGGATTACAAAATGCAGTAGTAGTCTGTGCCCTTTTCTTTGACCTGTCTTTTCATTCAGCAAACGTCTTCACTGTACTTCAGTGATATTATTAGTAACTTCAGTCAGCCTGGAGGCAGCGACCTGTGGTCTCTGTGACCCACTAGAGGTTGCTGTTGTGTGTGTTTCATATCATACATCCCCTTTCAGGGTCACCAGACCACCATTTGTACTTGTGCCCCCATGTATGTGTTTTTATTCTGGTTGCTACAGATCAGTTATCCTGATCCTTCATCCTACTAAAAGTGCTATAATTTAGACTTTATAGAAATAGAAGCTTTTTTGATGTCACAGCACCCTGTGTTAACGCATTATTCTGAATAATAATAAACTCTGTACTGTATTAAACTGTTCCATTACTCAGCATGATTTTGTTACCAGGTTGTATGGTCCAATTTAATAAAAAAAAAAAAAAAAAAAATACATAGAGCTTCAATCATTAACGGAATCTAAAGAGTAACAATCACAGCCTGTAACAGTTTGAACATCCATCGAAATATGAATATTCTTTCATGGAATAATACACTATTTTGTGCAAAATAGCTGCCTATGGATGTAATTCTTAGAGTTCCTAAAATACAAGGGTAATTTTAATGCATATATATTATGTGTTTTCTAGAATGTTTTCAGTATAACTGAGGAAACCCTAACACAGAAGGAGAAATAAGTTTTGCAGAAAAAAAATCCACCTTTACACTGATATTTATGACATTTACAAGAATGTATTAAGAACAGTCACCTTACAGACAAGTTACAAAGTCCAATAAGATAATGAATCAAAGCGTTCATATTTTACTAAAAGCTCTATGACACAATGATCTCATGGTTGTATTTCTGAATGAAATGAGCTCATATTCATAAACTGAGAAAGTCAATATGTAGGGTCTTCCAGGCTTAACCAAAATATGACACATTCTCTATAAATCCACATCTGACTACTTTATTTTTTTTTAGCCGTTCTGTAATAGATTGATTATGCTTTTACATTTATAAACAGATATCTCCCCCCCCCCCCANCCACACACACACACACACACACACACAAGCATACATACACATCTACTAGCACTTTGTAACTGAAAGGTGACTCAATAACTGTAAGCTTCAATTATGAAATTCATACCATTCATCTTTTTTGTTTCGTTCAAATAAATAATATTTTTGAAGAATTTTTCCTGATATACACTATCTGCTATGGCATTCACCACAAGATTCTTTCATCATTTCAAGGGTGTGAGGGATTACATTATGCCTCAGTTTCAGCCTAAAATAAAGCATCTCTAAATTCTAAATATACAATTTATGTACAGTTATTTTTTAGTCACATTTAACTTCACCCTAAGTTTAAGATTTCATTAATTAATCCTTGACATTGTACTGTATTACATTATACTGTATGTGCAGCATGAGGAGATGTGGTGACAAAATATTAGGAAGTGTTAAATAAAAAAGTTGAGGGTTGAATCAACAGCTTTCTGACAGTGTCTCAACAAAAACTGAGATATTATATTGAATTACTTTAAATTGAAGAGGTTTTGCTTAAATTTTATTTACTGTTCGAAGATGGCAATCACGCTTTTTTTTAAATTAATCTGAAAATATCAAATATCAAGTATTTCAGAAATTAAAAAGCTCATGTAATTGAAATATTTGCAATAAATAAATAAACAACTGGCTAAACTCAGATTTAATTACCTTCCTAACAAAGAATTCCATAAAAATTGATGACAATAGTTACACCGATATCATCACTTCCTGCAGGATCATTTCTCATCTCTATCAGGATCCCTTGCTTCAAGAAGTTTCCAGAAACGTGTGTCACTTTGTTTACCACAGCAGCCTGCGTAGTCTCCAGATCTCAACCCCATAACGAGTTTTGAGATGAGGTGTAACAGGAAGTTTATACCATGAATGTGCTGCCAAACAATGTGCAAGAACTCAGTGACGAGGCTGATTCAGTCTGGACAAACATCCCAGTGGAAACTTCCAGCAACTCCTGTTTGTTCTGGAGGTAACAGGCAATTCCTAATCATCAGCTAAGTGTATTTAACAAAGTCTTCACTGGTGTATTTCTTCTGCTTTTGTTCTTTATTTTTAAGTTTTTAATCTTTATCAGTTACAGCCATACCATTTCACATCTAACAATATCTCAAGTATGTAGCAGTTTACACAAATACAATCAATTGCAAAAGCAACAAAGTGAACAACAAGGGACACAATATCTACAAGTGAACAACTGTACCACAGACAAACTGGATGTATAAACATTGATGGTGATAACAGCTGAGTCAATAATGTGGCTGGAAAAGGCTGACAGTTTGTCAAATCATTTCAATAATCTTATTTCTTTTCCTTCCCGCAGATCATATACTTTAATACATACATTTGAAAAAAGATGATAGAATTAAAACATTAACAGAGATTTAGCTGATTGCTCAGTATGTCCAACAGAAATAGGAATTACTCTATCTTGCGAGCATCCAGCAAATCGATACAACAGTAATATATGTCACAACATTTCAGCTTATCATTGTAAAGCTGAGATAAATTAAAGAGTCTTTCGTCATCTTTCCTCTTTTGAGCTTGATTTAAAAGCCTTGAGGTGAGAGGTATCTGAAGGAGGTGGGTATTGTAGGGGTGATATGCTGTGGGAGGTGCAGAGGGAGGCAGGGAGGGATAGGAGGTGGCTGCTTATGTGGTGGACGTTTGTGTGATGCTCCTCTGACTGCTGTTGCTCTTAATGGCGAAGGTGGAGGAGTTGCTCTTGTGACTGGAGTCAAAGTCTCGCTCACATCGACACTGCGAGGACTTGAGGTAATGCGATGAACAGCACAGAAAGTTCTGCCGAAGATCCTGGAAGAGATGTCCGGCAAAGCACATGTAGATCCAGGGGTTACAGCAGCTGTTGAGGCTTGCCAGAAGCATCGAGATAATGAAAGGCATGGCTGCAGGGAGGAATGACAGAAAGGATTACTCTGGTGATACAATGCAAGCAAAATAATACAAATTTACACCATGTCAAACTACAGCGCAAAAACAGTAACTTTAAAAAAGCATCAAGATCTTGTTTTAAGAGGATTTACTCTTATTTTTCTTATCCAAGTAATGCAATCTTATCAAGCACTGTATGTGCTTTTCATGACAGTTTGTCTTGATTTGTCCCAGTAAAATATTCAGCTTAGTTTCCAGCTCGAGAAGACTAGAAGTTTGAGAAGCAGAGTGGATAATTGACACATTAATATCCCAAACATTATTTATGAAAAAAACAGAAATAGATTTGCTTATTTTAAGAATCAGAACAATGTGAGGAATTCAAAAAAAAAAAAAAAAAAAAAAAAAAAAGAGGGTATTTTGTCTGGTATTGATTCCTGAAAATCTTATTTTCTTCAAATTTAGTGGGATTAAATCAGCCTGTTTCCAACACAAATCAGGTCCTTGTTTCAGGACCTTTACAGAAGTGAGTGTCTATATCTTCAAATGAGTCAGAATAACGCACATCACTGTGCTAGAATAAAAAAAATTAACAAAACTTGTATTTTTTCATTTTTGTTTTCCCTTTTTCCCCTCAATTCTCTGTTCCTTGTCACCACTGCGGAAGGTGTGGCCAGCCACATGCTTCCTGAGGTGAATTTCATGGAGAGGGCATAATATGTAGATGGGAAGTTCACACTATCCTTCCCATATCCTGGTGCCCCAAATAACCAGTAAGAACTGTTAGTGCATTGATAGGGTAAAGAAATCTTGCAAATGCATCTTTTGTTAAAATGTTTTGTTGGAATGCATGATGAAGCTGAAGGCACCACTATCAGAGACTGAACCAGGTCTCTGCCATTGCAGGCAAGAACTTTGCCCATGTCCCCCCATGCACAACTTTAAGACAATAACTCCTAAAATTAGCAGGATTAAAAGACAAATAATGTAGTTTCGAGCACTTATTAATTTTTAAAGTTTCATTTCTTTGATTAGATATTTTACTTCTAGTTTTAAGCTCAGATAGTGTTTTCTTTTAGTTATGTTTTCATGCCCATTTCTAGAAATCCTATTTAATCTTTTTCTTACCACAGTGATTTTTTTATGGGATATTAAAATTTTCACTAGATTACAGGAAGTTCCTCCTTGTCTCCTGAGGGTTGTTTAATGTACAATTGAACCATGTGCATGTTTTCTTTGTGAAAATTTTAATTCAAACATAATGAAGCTGTCAGTGGGCAGCTAATTCTGTTCACTGCATTTTTCATTGTATATATGACAAAATTATTTACATAATGTATTAGTTTGTAGGTAAAGAAGGCAACTCACTGCTATTACAGAAACACACACATTTGTTGTTTCACTTATAACGTCTAGAATTTCTATTCATGCTTCCTTCAGCATTTTCTCCTAACATCTCTGTTCTGTTTGATTAAATCATACAGTGAGAGCTTTTTGTTATGATCAGTCCTTGGAATCAATTCAAGGAAGTAACAAGGTTCAGGCCTGGTGCTTGATGACTTAAGTAAAATATATTACAGTATGCCAACACATTTCAGAGATCCTTGAGGAAGAGACATTTCTGTCATAATTGTTGCTTGGCTGCCATTTGGAAAGGTAACTACGGGTATACAACAAAACAAAAGTAACGACATATCAGCTTAAACAAGCATGAGAAAGCACACATTTTCTAAAACAAAGCAAACGCCCACGAGGTTAGAATTACAGAAGAGGAAATGCTCACACTGGGTGATACATCACACCAGGTGACCTGCAGTGTCACCATGGATGACATTTACGCTACGCCAACACCACCATACAACTGACATTTGGCAAACGAGTTTCGGATTCTTATAATTGGCTTGTATCCTGTGTTTAACCTCTTCATACTGATTGCTAATGTATCTCTCCGCCTATTGTGCTTCAGAGGAGAATGGATTCATGTAAATGATCTCTGGAAGGGAACAAAAGTCACACAAAATTAATAAGAACATCAGATACTAAGATTTTTATTAAAGAAATAAGATCTTTAAGTCATTGTTGCTGAATCCATTATCTAATAAATTTCCATAGCTCCTTCAATCTACTTTTGGTCAAACACATGCACAAAAGAAAATTTCAGGTAATGTACATTTGTAACGCTGCCTGACATTTGTAGCACATTGCAGAATGAGTGAATATGCTATGATGGAAACTAACTGCTTGATATCAACCAATCTTATTAGGGTGGATGAGATCAGACTCTAACTTTAATATGATTAATTGGAGGAACAATCAGGAAAATCTCTTTACAGAATTATCTCATTGTGTTTTTCACCTAGGACTGATGAATCATATGATAAATGGAAAAGCACAAGAATCACCCCTGGGTGGTACATCTGTCTATCAGAGCTCATGCTGACAAATTGCCACCCCTTTAGATAGCTATTAATGAGGGGCAAATGCTGTTTGTGTTTTAATGTAGCTAGTCTTAATTTGACATTAAGGCTGTTTTACATGATTTCTACAACAAAAATGCTGGCTTTGAGAGGTCTTTATATGATGCTGCCTTTCCTTTCTCTCTCCTTGTCATGACACTTTAGGATATTTAACACTGGGAGGTTGAACATTGGGTTTATTGCCAGTACTTAATGTGAATCAGTAGCACACAGAGCGTGAGTCAGCATCAGACAGAACAAAGGCAGAAAGTTTCTGCTTGCAGATATTTGGGAGTTTGTATGAATGAATCAGGGATTAACCTTCAAGTGTTTTTGTCCTCCACATAATGAAATCTGCCTGCCAAATGTGATATCTCATACTCCACTGATTTCACAAACATTAGAGGGATGGCACATTTGACTGTTTCTGACATCTCCAGAACCTGGATTGATTAGCTCCTTAACACTGATTGCAGTTGAGTCAAATTAACATGAAACAGGCTACAAGTCCAGTGAACCATAGAAACTGTGTGGGCATGCGGCCCAGTTTCGCAACTCAAATGTCATGAATGAGGTATTTCAATTGTGTGATAAACAAAATTTGGAGAGATTCATTATTTTAAAAGTTAAAATGATTGGACTGATGGAGAAACAATTTAAGTGCTGCATCCCTGGACACCTGTCCAATGATTTTGCCTTGGACAAGTGATGCAAGGCAAGGCCAAGGCCATGTTGCAGCATTCATGGCATCATGTGCGTGATGCATTAGGATGGACAAATTCAGGAAAGGAAACCAGTTTGTACATCCTGCTTCTGTTAAGAGTGGTCTTTTAAAGAAATGCAGCAAGCACACACCCACTTATATTAATGTCAGGGTGATTGATGGTGAATATAAACATTAGAAACTTTATTGATTAAATGTCAAGGGAAGTGTCAGTAATACTTTTCCACAATGGAGATTATTTCTCAGAAATATGCTGTCCATAACAATTGGACAAGTCTGCCTGTTTCATGACAAAAAAAAAAAAAAAAAAAAAATCAATGTCCAGCAGTCTAAAAAAAATGTGATAAAGTTGAATGTTTTATTTAAAATTTTGAGAAGCTGTTCCATATGAAAATAATTCAAATGATTTGATACATAAAGGCCTGTGTAATCTGTGTGAGGTCTCTTATCTGAATGGCTGCCGTAGGTCTGCAATTTACCTTTAATAAGCGGTAAATACACATTATGTAATCAGTCTCATATGCTCTTTAAAAACATTTACAGTGTCTTCTTTCACCCTTTGGCAAGAGTTTTGTGTTTAAGCTGTCTGCTCCAGGCTCACTTTGCTGCAGGGCTCTAATGGACACTTTATCTCCACGCACACAGGTGACACTCAGGCCTATCTACAGTACACAAACACTGGCACATGTAACTGCCAATTCTGGCCTTTCTGACCATTGTTCACATGGAGAAAAGCCATCAGACATCAGCATCCTCATCACATTCCGCCGCTCTGATCAAAGCTCTGCCGCATAAAATGAATTTTTCTATTTTTCTTCCAAATGCTGAAACACTTACAGTTTTCCACTCAGGGTCATTAGATGGAACATTAGAGCCAATATGAATCATTTCATAAATGCATCAATATGCTTTCTTTTACAGCAGTTCAGTGTTCTATCATAGGTCTGACTCTTAAAGATAAGTGTGTTCTAAGTGCACATATACAAAGCACCACCAAATCTGCTGGAAGTTTCACACAAACCTATACAACAAAATAAATAGACCAAAGCCTATAGTGTGTTTACTCTTTCAAGAAACTTCCTGAGATTATTGTATAATTTCTCACAAAGTTGGGTTTGTTATTCTTATTTTGTTTTTGCAGAAGGTGTTTCCATTTACACTTTCTGTGAGACATACCAGCTTCAGACTTCCCTAAATGGATTTGTCTTTGGAATTGTACAAACAATAAGGCAAACATCCATTTAACATCCAAGGGCTATAAAGGGAAGGGCATGAGCTCAGAGGCACAAATGTTCAAATATAACTTAAGTTAAATTGCCGTATTAAATGTTCTATTGCTCTATAAGGTGTGTCCTTCTCCCAGTAAACCAGCACATATAGGAACACGTACAGCACACAGCTGCTTAGAAGCCTATTGTAGTTAAATGTCAGCAAAGCACTCCAACCTGCCTCTCAGGCACAAATAAACCTGCTTGGCGCGCCGCCGTGCGCACTAATTTGATTAATGATTAGCTGCCACATGGTCAGTGCAGCCTGAGGAAGCTGACAGGGAACTTGGAAAATTCTATATGCAGCTTGAAGACTCAGTGATGATGGATAAATGCATATATATATAAAATTGTTGTCGAGTATGATATTTGCAAACACGACTCAAGTGTCACAAGATGCACAATGCCAAGCATTTGCGTTTTGTTTTAGTTGCTGTACACATTTGTCTTAAAATTGTCTATTAATGGCAGTGAGTCCTGATCTGCTCTTATACTTGAACCCGGCTCAAGATAAAAGACAAGTCCAGAATATAAGAGAAAAAAAAAAAAGTCATAAATTGGTGTGTAGGTGCGCTCATCCTCGTGCGTAAAACCTTGATCCACGCGCGCACCAACAAGGATGAGACAGACAAGTTTGTAGTGGCAACATTTCCACCTGGCAACGTTCCACGTGCAAACGGATTGAAACATGTGCACGTGTGTTTAGGGTGTGTATGCATATTCACCTGTGCGCAACACGGGCACACATACAGTATAATGTTAAACTTAAAAAATGAACCTACCCTCACGGGGCGCTGCTGGATCCCACGCTGACCACATCTGGACAGAGAAAAACGGGGTCCAACATACGATATAAGCCAACACGATCACAAAAGTCATTTTTACTGTGGTGATTTTGGCCTTGGAGATGAGCTTGACGCTGCTCACACGGGCCAGTGTGTTTCCTTTGGAGGTCTTGGGTGTGAGGCTTATGCAGTGCTCTCGCTTAGTTTTTAGTTTAAAGTTTTGCCATATTTTGTAGCTTATTAATCCATAGCAGATGCTCAGTATGGCCACTGGAATGATGTATATGGTGAGACTGATCCAAGTGATATAAGCTTTGGCTCCCCAAGGCTGGACGAAGTCACCCCAGCAGTCATACACTCCCGATCCGACCGAACCGACCTCTCTGAGGGAAAAGATGTAAATCTGTGGGATACTGAAGAACAGGCTCACCACCCAGGAAAATATAACATAAAAACGGTCTTTTCTCTTGTGCAAAGAGCGAAGGGGCTGACAAATGGCCAAGCACCTATCCACGGACATCAGAACTAACATGTAAGTGGACGCGAACATCCCAACGACCTGCAGGTATTTCACCAACCTGCACAGAATGTCTGGTCCATAGAACCGAAATGTGATGTCCCAGATAAGTTGAGGGAGAACTTGAAATATCGCCACAACCAGATCGGCGATGCTGAGGTGCTTCATAAAGTAATACATTCGAGACTGACTGTGCTTGGTGGTGTGGATGGCCAGCAGGACGCACAGGTTCCCTGTCAGCGCCAGAAACAGCACCAAGGCGAGCACGGTCACCTCCACCTTCGCCACCTCTTCATTCCGTTTCAGGGGATTCGTCTGGTTCAGCCAACCGGTTCCGTTGCTGAGACTGGAGTTCCGCCAGGATTCGTTGAATTGCCAAAAGTCACTTTCATTTGAAATACTTTCCATTGCAGCAGCTGTATCCTCTGCAGATGCGACAGCGTTGTGTAGTCATGCAATGACTGCTACAGTCACCTGGAGGGTCTGAAGTGACAAAATCTTCTTTGCGTCCTCACAGGAGACAGGATGAAGGACGGGACACAGCAAGGCTTAAAACATGCTTAGTGATACTAAGATTCAGGTTTGGTAAAAGCTTTCATCCATGCATTGTGAAAAGAGAAGGTGATTCAAGGAGTCCATAAAGGAGAGCAGCAAATGTTTCCACTAATCTTAATAATAATAAAAGAATAAAAAATAAAATAAAATAAAAAAATTAAAAAAAAAAAAGATAGAATATGTGCGCAAAAAAGAAAGGCAAACTTAAGATCAAGGAGGCTGCAGTTTAGATGTCAAAAACTGAAGAACTTGGTTTTAAAATGCGTGACTGAACAGCTCACTACTTAGAGGTAAAATACAGAAACCAAAGAAAAGGCTGTGAAATCCAAAGAATTTGCAGGACATCTAGGTTGCGGAGGAGGAAATGTTCTTTGCCATCCAAAAAAATAAAATCTAAAATTTAAAAATTGCCCAGGAAAAACGAAAGCTCCACAGTCATCTCTGGTAGGAATCGGAATGGCCAGCACTGTGTGAGGCTCTGGTATATCTGTCCCCGCTCAGTCACAGTAACAGGCTTACTCATCACCACCACAAGGTGGACGTGTGCGCCATTCAACAGTGACCTGCGGGAGCCCCCAAACTTCTCAGAGCAGGCTCCCTGATAAGCACTGGCATCATTTCAGCTCTAATGTTGACAGTCCATATATGTAGATTTGTGTTATTAGATATGATTTAGAAATACATCAGTGTCTATACTGAAGGTGAGGAGATAACAACAGAAGGCAGTGAGGAGAACATTACATTTGAATCTTATTTATAACACAAACCTGAGAGGCAACAGGAAAAACAAAGTTACAAATACCAAAGTTAGATGTAGAAGATGTAGAAGGAAAGATGCTTGAAAAGGTCACACAATTCTGTAAAGCTAACAGTTAAAGGACCATACCATCCATTTTGCATGTTTGAGCCTAATATATTCAATTTTCATACACGTAACATTACTGACAATCATTTCCCAAAGGATAAAACCATATTTCAGCTTTCTTGATATTTTGCAAAATCTTTTAATCTTTCAAAATCAAATATTCAAGTGATACACCCACCTTAAAAATCCATGTTTCGCCTGCTAATAGTTACACAGCCTTATGAAATCACGGTCACTAAAGATTTTAGATAAACGCAGGTCTTCTTTTGGAACTATATTCCCTGGTTGAGCCATACATTCACTCTGCGCTTTTTTATTTTATTTATTTATTTATTTATTTTTTGTGCTTAAACGCTAAAATTACGAAACTTTGAAAACACCCAAGTATACATCTTGTTCACGATGATGGATTACCTATAGCGTACCAGAATGAACTGAAACCAATGGTGGTCTGCAAGGTAGGAAAAAAAAAATTAAATTCACCATTCCAGTAGTATCTTTGGGAAATGATTGTCAGTAACCTTATGTGTATGAAAATTGAATATATTAGGCTCAATCATCCAAAATGGGTCGTATGGTCCTTTAAAGTCAATTTATAAAGCATAGAGGCATCCAATAGATCCTAAATNCAAAATGGGTCGTATGGTCCTTTAAAGTCAATTTATAAAGCATAGAGGCATCCAATAGATCCTAAATTGATAAATCCACACTACTTTTTACACACCAAAATAACGTATCTTGCACAGTTTAAACAATATTTGCGTGCTCACATAATCCATCATTTATATCTTATACAAATATGTATTATCCTCTTATCACCAATTAACAGTGTTTAAACACAAACATGTTTATGTAGCACATGAATGCACACACACACACACACACACACTCACTGGCACATGACTACTCCATACACATCATAAATATGCAGAATGTTAAACACCTCATCTCATGATCACCTTCTCCTTAATATTGTACATATCCCTGGTTTTGGCAGTTTCTTGTGTGCATGGCCTTAGATTTTTGTTTTGCTCAGGGGTCTTCATGTGCACACTCACTATGGACAATTAAAAAAAACCTTCAAAAGCCTGATTCCCAAGAAAAGAGCCTAAAGCAGCACATTTTTCTGAAGCTGATTTATTGATAATAACAAAGAGGATGACTTGGGGGGAAATAAAACATTTGCAATAAGAATTTTTTAGAAGAGGCAATAAGGACATGTTCTTACGTTCCCAGAAAATAACCTCAGGTGCTGTCAAAATGTGTTTTTTTATTAGCCATAGATACCTACAGTAAATGCATCTCAGTCTGGAATCATCAGACTGGGCTCACCTGCTTTTGGTTTTGGGTCCTGCAGTTCTGTCCAAGATGACAGGAAGAACCTCATTAATTTTAACTTTTTTTTTTTTTTGTTTGTTTTTTTTTTACTTTAATGGCAGAAAAGTGCAAGCTATTGACTATTATTATAATGACTCACTTTGTTTTTTATAAAAAAAAAAAACAGCATTAATGGTTATCTGGTTATGATGAAAGACAAGAAGTGACAAATATCATTCTTACCCCTCCTATAGACGGGAATAAAAACAAACATATGTAGTTGATGTTTTATTGGCAATGTTGTGTGATGCCGACGTTAATGTCCAAGTGCTACATTCCAGCAATTCCTCTGAACACACATTTCCTTCTTTCCATTTCTGCTCTTCTTCATACAAGTCTGCATAGGAATGTAAGGCCAAAATAATTACGATAATGATTATTATTAAATGATTATTATTGTTGTTTTATTGACCTCTGATGGTGTACTTTAATGATTTTAGAGTTTTGACAACATGGAAAACATAACAAATGTAGAAAACATGAGACATTTTCATTCATGTAATGGACAACTAAATGAAAGTGGAGGGATGGGTTAAAAGTCATAAAGGTCATAAAAGTTGATAAGTATGTGGAAAACAAGATCTATAGTTGGAGAATATCAGTACCCATCTTCTGTAATTTTTCCTTTCTAGGTTCTGTGGTATTAAAAAAAAAGATTGAAAAATACTTTTAACCATAAAGTACTTTGCACAGAATGATTAATTAGTATTAAGATTAAACTCAGAATCAGATTTTTGTACTTGTCGTTTGAAAACAGTGGCAAAAATGTCTTCTTATTTATCCAAAGTGATATAAGATGAATGATTAAAAGTTACATAAATGCATAGTGGAAGAGTCAGAAGTTGTGGGATATGTCTATTACTATAGTATGCAACTCCTTTATTTTCCAGCAGCCCACATTTGCAAACCCTGTGGGGAAAAGTGCTGTGTTCCTTTCTGTGCCACTTTTTGTGGTTTTGGGTTTGGAACATGGCAAATCCATTGGAATCTGACAGCAATCACACAACTGCTGAAGATGATTTAGCACAAACTAGAAATTAAAAGAAAAGAAACAGATGAATGACACATCTAATGATGTGAGTTATGCATTTGGCATGAGAATATTTAGAGTCCTCTCTGATTAAATTCATGGTTAGCCACATAAAATGGGTCAGTGATTGTATAATGGCTGTCTAACGGACCTGGATATTTTTTGAAATGAATAACAAGTGCAATTGTGGAATAAACAGTGTGTCCAAACAAATGAGAAAGCGCTGAAAATTGGAATATTTGTTAGAATTTTTTTTTTTTTTTTTTNAATTTTTTTTTTTTTTTTTTGATGAATGTCACACAAATCCTGAAAGAGCAGCTGTGTATGAAGCTATTTGTTTTCTGTGGTTTGGTGAGGGAAAAGAGGAAAGTGAGTCAGTGTTGGAAGGAGTTCTGGCAGAGATGGTTTACAGTGGAAGACTGAAGATTGCTCCACTCAACTGCCACTGGTGTCAGCAGTGTGGCCAATTGATTCTGTATGCAAAAGATGCATGGATTAAATTTAATATTCAAATCTCGATAATCATCTTCTGAACAAGTGATTCAAATGTCAAAAAGGCTGTTGGATTTTAGGTGATAATCATATGAGTACAGTCAAGGTTAAAAGGCTGGGGTTAGAATTGTGTCAGATTAGCCCTTGGTTTAGATTTAATAAAGGGTTACACAGTCTGGGGGGATTGAGTCATCTGATATCTGCGTCTGAGCACTGGATTATCTAAATGAAGTGTTCCTGATGTTTCTGTATGTGGAGTATTGTGAGTGTGAACAGGTAAAGTGCTTTCAGGCTGGGCAGATGTTTCTGCCATGGATCAAAGAATGGAAAGCTGCCAGAGTAGAAGCGAGTGATGAATGCTAAAGTAGAGAGGGTGACTACTAAAGCATCTTTTTGTGATGCACAGAGTGAATTAAAATGTCAGAGCAGAGCTGAGAGAAGTTCAGGTTTCCTGCATAAACTGGCGTGTGGTGTCGAGTGAAAGGGAGAAAAAATAAACACGGAAAAGATGTTTTACGACTTCCTGATTACTACTGACGTTGCAGGAGAGACACTTCAGAAAATGCTCCAAGGAATTAATGTAATGAAAGACCTGAAGTACAGCCAGATAAAATACTTCAGTAGATTATATGTAGAGCCGAAAGCTAATTATTGAACGTATTTGAAGTTGTTTTTTTTTTTGTTTTGTTTTTTTAAAGTTATAAAAAAAAGAGTTTTACTGGTGTCACGTCTGAATATGGGCATTTTGGAGAATTATGAACTGATTTTGATGAAACTTGGTGGAATGGTGGGGCATGACCCAGCGAATAATAGAAATTTGATACTGGTCTGGCTGCAGGGATGTATCCCAAAAAAAAAATAAATAAATAAAAAAAAAATGTCTTAACATCGCAAGATAGGGCATTTTTCAATATTTTTGTAAATTTCTTCAAAAGTAACACATCAATCAATCATTAATAATAATAATAATAATAATAATAATAATATATACAGTATGTATATATAAAGCATATGTATCCGTTGACAGACTATCAATAGCAGTTTGGTCGAGACCCAGATAAATTTTAACAACTGCTGTTTCTTAAAGTTAATAAGTCCTATAATAAGAGTCACACCAGTGGGGAGAAAAAAAAGAAAGAAAAAAAAGGGGGGAAAAAAGGGGAGAAAAAAAGGGGAAAAAAGAGTCACACCAGTGGCAGTCTGGAAGGTAGAAAAAACAATGCTAATATTTTCTGCTCTGGTAGTATGTTTTGGAAAATGGTCAGCAGTAATGCAATGTGTATGTGGGTTGTATTTATTACGCTCAAAAATGCAAACTCGCCAGTATATATGGTCTTTTAATAATTGCAGTTGCTGCTTCAGGACTGATTCCAGTCACTCAGCACTTCTCTCTGCTGTTCCCACAGAAACTGAGCTTTGAGTTGACAGATCTAATTAGAGACAAGGTTCAAGCCCTGAAGAAGTCAGAGACAAAGGATCTGTGCGTTAATACTCGTGGCTCTCACTCCTTATGTAATCAGAGTGCATGAGGTTCTGCTTTCCTCTTGGTGACCTCGTGGCATTAGGTGAATGTATAAAGAAGATCAAAACAGTTAGAGTGTGAAATGCAGAGTGATGCTTTCACTGCTGGCTTGGTCTCTGTAAATTTCTCCTTTTTTAACATTAACCCTCTGAAGGTACCGTTGCTGGTGATATTTCACCATTCCAATTAAAAAGTTACTGTTATGGATAACATATTTGTATATTCTGATTAATATGTAAATACTCATAAGAGAAAAATACGCAAATCATTCCTGTCATAAATGCAGCATGGTTTCACATTTGTTTTTAGCACGATTACTCAAAAAGGCATGAACCAGTTTTGTTGGAAGGATGGGGCATGGTCCAGAGAAGAACACATTAAATTTTGGAGCTTATCCAGAAAAAGGAATTTTTAAAACTATTTCTTAACACTGTGTTTCTTTAAAAGTCATATACCAGTATCAATGAATTTAGGCAGATTTATCCCATGGTAGATCAATCAATAGGTGCAGTTTGGTCCAGAGTTGGATAAGCAGCCACAATTTTTACCTCAGCTTGTTCAGCCTTGGCAGAGGTATGCATGTGTTAATGAGGTGTGTATTTCTAGTTTAGGTTATTGTTTTACAGAAAAAGAGAAAAAAATACCATAACTGCATAATGTAATCTTTCAGCAAGTGAGGCTGCACGGGGGAAATGATAAGCCAGACTGATG
Source organism: Lucifuga dentata (assembly GCA_014773175.1). Lineage (NCBI taxonomy): Eukaryota > Metazoa > Chordata > Actinopteri > Ophidiiformes > Bythitidae > Lucifuga > Lucifuga dentata. Next base: position 87,477 of record VXCM01001133.1, read on the forward strand.
AATGAATTAGGATGCAATGCATTACAGATAAAATTGCTTCATAGAAGGAAACAAATGCCAAACCCAAGACAGGCAAAACTGTGTAACTGGCCTTAAAACCACAGCACTAGCAGGCCATTACCAATTACAGCCCACCTTTCAGATGCTTGCCATCTTACATATTTCAGCAAATGTAAACAAGTGGAGGTAAGTTATACATTGCACCAACTCGAGACATATCTCACCCGAGCACAGTCTTGCAGCAGTTGTAACCTATAGATGTGTTAGGCAATATAACTTTCCGTCTTGTTCAGATGGGAGTCACTTCTAAGAGAACATCCTGCTTCATTACAGAAGCTTCCTGAGTTTTTCCTTGGGCTTTTTTAAAGTCAGGATCTAAGACATCAGCTTCCAAAACAATAACAGGATAAGACCTCCTGTAGTGTGTCTGGAAAAGTTGCTTATAACAGCTTATCCACTGTGACGGACATTTGCAGGAAGTAACAGTACGTCCTGAATGAAGAATCTGGACATAACATGTGTTGTGTGACACTTGTATAGCAAAGTGATGACTCATAAATCATATTTGGCTTCTTTGCTGCTAAAATCTGTTATTTAACAAAAATGGCAGCAGTTGCTGTAAAGAACCCAGATGGAGACATTTGTGAAAACAAAACAAAAACAAAACAAAACAAAAAAAACCAAACATGTGACCATGACTTATTAATGCACGCAAATGAGATTGAAGCATGGCTACAAGTTTTAATGCATGGGGACGACTTAATTTTAAAATGATGCGACCATAGGGTAGCTAGCCGCACCTACAAATTGACTGTGCTTGTTCTGAGCTTTACAGTCACCGCTTTGAAACAGCTGGAAGCTGTTAGAAGCAATCGTGTGCCAGTGCATTACACTTTGTCACAATCAACAATAAAGCAGGTTTCAGAAAAAGACATTACAGATTAATTGCAAATGGGCCATAAGAGTAGGTTCTTCATGTTTATAATGCAATTGTTCCCAGGCTGTAATAACTCTTAGCCATGCTTTAGGTATCTCATGGCCACGATTTAATTATCTCGTTTGCATGCATTAGTAACTCCTGGCCACATGTTCTATTTTTTTCCCCAATGTCACCACCTGGACTCCATACTCATATCTCAAACAGTTGAGAACGTAGTAGAACATTAAGGAGATATATACAGTATGTTGTGAATCACTTCATTTCGAGCTGGGGTTATGTCAGATAAACGTAATTGGGTTTTCCATATTCACGTCATAGTTAATGAAAGCAGAGCTATTGGGTTTATCATACTTTATGACCACTAAACTCCATTCCTGTTCCTGTTGGTTTGTTGACGTGGTAAATCAGGGTTGTCACTGCTATGAATACAACTTCATCCATTATATTCCATTTTCCATCATATGAGCACAAAGTGCAGACAGATTAGCTGCAGGGAAAGTACACAGTAAACTGTGTTTAATGCATAGCAGTGGCTTGATATATCAACAAATCACTGGAACTACTGAGAATGCAGAGTTTATGTAGCTTTGAAGCCCGGCATCTTGAGTTATGAGCACTTTTTTGAATTCATCTGTGTTTCAGTGGAGACACACACACACACACACACACACACACACACACACACACTGTCACTTTTTATTCTGATGAAATAATAAAAATCAATGCCAAGAGTGTAAGTGGTATTAAATGACCATCCTGGTGGTTTTGCATGTTTGAGCCCAATATATACAACCATGTACATGTTACAAATATTTCACAAAACATTCTGCTGGAGTGGTAAATATTAGAATTGTTCTTTCTACCTTTCCAGACTGCCAGTGGTTTCAGTTCATTCAAGTGCACAATGAAAATCAACTTGTAGACTTGAAATGTGCTTGAGATAAGTAATCCATTACTGCGAACATGACATGTATTAAATTGTTCTGTCGAAGTAACTTTATTTACAGTAACTGGTCCAACATGAAGCTGCATGGATGAAAATGTGTGTCTCTGCCAGGGAATTATGGTCCCAGGAGAAGACAGCTCCGAGAAATTATAAATGACTGTCCTTCTACATTCAGACATGTGAAACAGTGAATTTTCAGGTATGTATCACCTGAACATTTAGATAGATAGATAGATAGATAGATAGATAGATAGATAGATAGATAGATAGATAGATAGATAGATAACTTTATTGTCATTCAAGGACACATGTAAAAAACAGTGCACTAGAACGAAATTTCGTTGCATTGACTCTCAAAATAGCAGTTAAAAAATACAATTTGTCAAAACATAAAAAGTGCTTAAAAAGTGATTTGTGTGCATAGACTAACAAATCAACAATAATAGATTTGATTTTGAAACATTAGGAAAACTAACAGGAAAACTAAACTATGATTTTATGTTTTGAAAAATGGTTGGCAGTAACATAATGTGTATTTATTGGGCTCAAACATGCAAAATCATCAATTGGTCCTTTAAAGGCAGAATACACCTTTAAAGGTGGACTCCACTGATTTTACACATAAAGGCTTTTGCAAAATTAAAGGGGGAACTACACTTTTGAAAATGAATGTCACCCCTAGAGGTTGGAGGGGTTGAATTTGGTAAAAAAAAAAAAAAAAAAAANAAAAAAAAAAAAAAAAAAATGTTTCTAGGAGTGGCTTTAGTAGTATTTTAGTGCTTTTAATTTTGTAGTTTTCACTACCAGGACGTAACCCTGGTACACTTAAATTTGAAATTGGTGAAGTCGCCCTTTAAGCATCCTGCATTCCAGATCATAGGACTCTATATTTAAGGAGATGCTGTTGACAAATTTCAACAGACTCATTATTAATTCTTTCTGACAAATGACATTACACTTTTTATATTTTTTAATATCTTCTACCTTTTCTCCTCAGTAAAAGTCAAGCATTTGGGGAAAAAAAAACAAAAAACAATCCAGCTCAGCTGATAAGGAGCATGAAAGACACAACCTTTAACAGAGAACAACCATTTCCATTGCGTTGATTGATAACTACTGAGACATTGGTACCGCTGGAAATTGAAGGGCATGCTGGGAGCAGAGAGAGAAAGAAGCGGAGTGACACAGGCTGATTGGCGGCAGCTGGCCTGAATAGCTGAAATTGGGTGAGAAAACAGCAGCAAAGCTAAGGACAGAGATGTTTGAGTGGTGGACACACTGATAACATTTCAGAGCTCCACAGTCACATTATTTGGTCTTGTTGGTGTTTGAATCTAACTCTCACATGACGCACACACACTGACACTTCACATGACCTGCCTTGCTATGCCTCCTAAAACTTTTCCCTCCTCCTTACATTTGTATGTTGAGTCTATAGAGCACTGTGGATTGTTTGAGATGAGGGAAAGTCAGCTTTACTCAGCATTAAATTGTGTGCTAAAGCAATTATCATGCACTAAAGCAAACAAAATAAATATGCACACAGATGTGAAACTGCTTCCAATCTATTTTACTGTTTATAATTATGTTGAATCTGAATCCAGAATAGGATCTATCTCTTTAATTAGACATAAGCACAAAGGTTCAGACTGTTCTGCCTGTAGTTTTGCTCTGAATGGTGAGTTGCTGTATTCATGTCATGCATGCTACAGTTACACCATCCAGCACACATTAGATGTGCTTTGAGAACATGCAAACAGTAAAAAAAAAAAAAAAAAAAAAAAATCACATGACACTGGATAGTCCTGGATTTATGGGCCCCATTATGTGAAAATAAATCTGATATGTACTGGATATCTACCAATCTGATATGTACTGGTTATACCAATCCTGTCCTCAAAACACACAGTTCAACTCACGCAATAAAATAAAACACATTTCTATTTCACTTATGTAGCAGTGACCATTGTCACATTTCCCCAAGCTGCAAAAAATGCTTTAATCTAATTCTTCCTCTCTGCCTTAAAAGTATTGTTAAATTGTTGTTGACCTTTAAAGATGCTGTGGAAAGCAACAGTTAGCATTTTTCTCATTTAGCATTTTGTGTACCTCTGTCTTGGAAACTAAAAGCTTGTTTGTGCATGTGGTCATTCCAGGCCTAAACTGTATAAACATAGTTTTGGATATGGGCAACTTAAAAAAAAAACACAAGAGGCAAAGAGACTGTCAGAAATCAAATTAAGGCAAAAATTGGAATCAAGCATCAACAGCATGTACAGTATGTGGCAAAATTGTAGTGGGGACAATCATATGAATCATATTAAATTATATGAAAAATCACTGTACAGACCTACCTGCCTATAATCAATCATCTAAGCCCATTGGGCTTAGATGATTGTAAAAACATTTGTGTTGTAACAGTGCGTCACATTGATATCCATCAAAACAAAGAGATTTTTCCATCTTCTTCATGGAAAAAGCGGATGACATGGAGAAAAGCTTATTTTTGGACAAATGAGACACATTCCATACAATTCCAAAGGAATAACAGGATGCTAAATCTTGACTTTTGGAAATAAAAAATCTCTATTTATATTGAATTCATATTTTAAAGATCAATGGGACTGTACGTGTGCCACAAAGAATTTGAAGTAGCAATGAATTTACTTGTGGAATATTGATAATGATACAGAAACATGTCATGATTTGATTTATAGCAATGACCTGCTTACCTGAAAACAGACTGCTACTGAAGCTTTCTGATGTTCCAAATGAGTCTGATTTCACATCTTTGAAACCTTAGAACTGGACCGATGTGTTTGAAAACTGAGCACGATGTGGCCTATATGAGCTTGAATTGAAGCTTTTAAAGTTATCATACTACCTGGGGCACAGAATGATACGTGAGAGTAGATTAGTGGACTTTATTTTTATGGAGATAAGCAGACTTGGCACGGAGGTGTACGTGAGGGAGGATAATCAGCTCTCTTTCAAATAGCTCCCTTCTCCTGGACCATTACCTCCAAAAGCTGCTCGCCATGGGATTGGCTGTTAGGTGTGTGTGTGTGTTTGTGTGTGTGTGTATCAGACTATATGTTGCACTGTGAGGTGTGCTCTGGGATGTTTCATTTTAGTCCA
>VXCM01001133.1:95000-125709 GCA_014773175.1 Lucifuga dentata
TTAACTTCATGCTTCAGCACTCACCTGAGCATAATCATGTTGTTGTTAGACATAGGATGATGATCATGAAAGTAAACGTTTGCCCAACTATTCTGAAAACAGCAAAGAGTCTGAAATCACTGGCTAACAAACCCATTTAGCTGAAACAAAATATAATCCTCTTAGCAAGTGAAACTTAGCTTATGATTAGTCAGTCTTCTGTCACCTCATAGCCTGAGGATTATGCTCACGCTGCTATACTGTTGTTTAGTCCAAATAGCCACAGTCCCTTTGTGACGAAGATAAATTTCACTTCATTTTCTCTTCATTATCTTTTATTGCACATGCAAAAACACAAAGCAATTTCTCACTCAAATATCTGCATAATAGCAAAGCCAGCTTTATTTTGTTATGTTCAGCTTTACAATAATGTTTGTGAAGCAAAAAAAAAAAAAAAAAAAAAAGCACTGCATCAAGGATTTGGAAGATGGACTTTCTGTTTATGGGATGGAAACTTAATCACCAAAATCTTCCATATGTTCAGTAAAGTTGTTTTCTCTGCTGCTTTCAATGAAACAAGTGGAATGAAGAAAGAAAAAACCCCACTGATATTAAGAAAAATAAAAAGTTGGCTAGGCATGAGAGATCTCCGGACAGTTTTGTATTATGTTTCCTGTTAATTTATGTCTGTTATAAAAGCTATCACACACAGCAGCACATTGTTTCTTATTTTAGTTCTCATATAGCTTTAAAGCTGACAAGGTTTTAAATTTTGTCTTCCATTCAGGACAGCGCTTGTGGCCTGCAATCACTCATCTGTGCGTACTAAAATGATGACATGGAGCAGCAAGCTGAAGTAATGATGGGAGATATATGTGGGGTGTCGATGTTTTCCAAAATGTGGTGCTCAGTTAACCTTTCATCCAAGAATTAGGTCTCCTAATACTTCAGAACAACGCTAAAATGTATAAAATGTCCAAGTGCTTATTAATTTGAAGAAGGTGCATCTGTCCACTGCAGTGTAGTAATAGACAAAAATGTTTTTTCTTCAGTGTTTATTTTTGAATAATTAAATAATAGACAGATGGTTAATAATTGAAAAGTTGTTTGGTTTTTTTTACTTACTCATTTTTTATTTGGATTTAACCCAGTGGTTCCTATTAAAATAATTGGTGATTCTTTGAGGGATATTGTAAAAACTGACAACAGTGAAACCTTAGATATATCTTAAAGGACTATACTGGTGATTGTGCATGTTTGAGCCGAATATATATGATCCACATACATGTTCTGTTACAGACAAGCGTTTCCAAAAATATACTACTTTAACGGTAGATTTCAGATTTTTTTTTCCTGCCTTCCTGATCACCATTGGTTTCAGTTTATTCCAGTTCGCTATTAAAATCAACTTGTAGAGACTTCAAACATGCTTGAGACGTAATCCATCACAGCAAGCAACATGTCTATTAGGTTCTTTTGTCGAAGTAACTTTATTTAACAAGTTTAATAACAGTTAGAATGCGAAACATTTAATTTTTAAGGTGGGTGTATCACTGGAACATTTAATTTTGAAAGATTAGGGGATTTGAAAAAATAACTGGAAAACTAAAATATGGTTTTATGTTTTGGAAATTGGCCGTCAGTAACGTAACATGTATGTGGGTTGTAAATCTTGGGCTCAAACATGCACGATCACCGGTATGACCCTTTAAAAGGTTTAAATGAGGTTTCCACTTTAGAAGCACCTTGCATGAAACAGTTAACGTGAAGCATTTCATTTGATAAAAGCATTTCAGACAGGGTTCATAAAAGTTGGAAATGAGAGGGTACAGAGAGCCACAGCCTGTTCCACCAGCCTCCATAACACGCCCGCTTTAGCTTAAAGAGAGTAAATAGATGCACTCTGTTGGTAACAACCTCACTGTCCTAAGAAACAAAATGTTCTGCAGGGACTCCCACAAGCACTCAGCTGCTGTGGAGTGTGATGTTCCTGATGTTGGTGTGTTATGAATATTCCACAGACTATTTGCCACCTGTGACAATGACACATTTCCTCCTTTTATTTAGAGAAGGTTGGACACAGAGTGACTTTGCAAAATAAAATGCAATAAAAACCAAAGATACAGCACATTACTACACAAATCAAACAGTCCCTGTGAGATTATATTGATATCATATCATATGACAAACACCATAAACCCACTGTGGAGACGCACAACATAATCATGTATGATATGATGTATATTACTATATGACTTATAAAGTGCCTAATAAATATAATACTGAGGCAAAGGAATTTGGGAATGTTTAAAACGTTGTTGTGATGTTATAAATTGGATTTAAGAATATATGTTAAGGTCACTGTGACATAACTAACTAAACCCTACCAGATGCTTTCAGTCCTTGTAAGGAAATTATAGGAATATAAGGATTTCTGCAGATAAGATTTGAGATGATAAACTGGCAGAATGTTTTAGAATAATGTGCCCAAGGATCTCAGATTAGTTCAGTGACTGCTTTTTAAGTTGTTAAAAAATGTTTTTTGTGTGGTATGCATTGTTTGTGTGTGTGTGTGTGTGTGTGTGTGTCTATTGGTATTTAAATTTTTATTATTTTACATGTATTAACTAATTTTACTGTATTTTATTAATTCAGAAAAGGCTGCAGTTGGTAGCTTTTTAAAAACTTTTTTTTTTTAACCTAAAATCTTCATTAGATTATGAAAATTATGGAACCTATAAATTGAATGTGCTAGGAAACACACACACACACACACATACACACACACACACACACACACACACACACACACAGAACAAAACATGGTCTTTCTCTGGTACCACTACTACTGTAATCTTTTTTGGGAAAATCCTTTGTGCACAAATGACACCACCAATCACCAGAAAGGAGAGCCTCAAATTCAGCCTCACTCATATTTTTTGGACCCCAGCACACCTTATTGTGAGAGTGACAGTGAAAGTTATAAGATGTGAAAAGCTATAAAAGTGATGCCAAGTTAGTGTCATTTTAGCTGGACAGATATTCTCCACTCTGTGTATTGCACATTTGTTATATTACTCATTATGAAGCATTTTGAACTTTTTAAAGAAATCTTTCCATGATTATATGTTATTTTTGCAATAGGTTGTTTACAGATGATGTAACATCTATTGCACTTTTTCCGCAGGAAATGCAACTGGTGGGTGGAAGAGACATGAGACTAGTTGTTCAAGCAAAAATGCTGAGTTCGTGTGTTGTTATTGGTTGTACCAATCGCTCAAATTCAGGAAAACGCATAAGTTTTATCGTGTACTTAGAGTTTGCTTAACCAAGGGTGATCAACATTAGAAGCCATCCAAACATTGCAGGGAGAGATGTTAACAAACTAACGTCTGTCTTCTGGTGGAGCTGACAGACACACAAAAAATCCTGCCATAACATGAAGTAATCACTACATATTTATTTCATATATGTAGCAGGTTCACACATAAATCCTCATTGATCCCCATATTGGTCATACTTTTCTTGCATAAGATGAAGGCTAGCTAGCTGAGATGCTATTGATCAATTTTGACACTATGGCATCGGAGCAGATTGAGTTAACTATGTGGTCAATACCATGTTGGTATACACAGATCCACAAACAAGACAGGATTACCACCAGAAACTGAGTGTCTACAGGTATAAACAAGTTAAATTTAAGACTTGTCAAGACCCTTTTAATACCACTTTAAATGAAATTTAAGACCAAAATAATGGTCGATAGCATGTGATTTTGTGACGTTGATGGCACATTCTGCCTGGCTGTGCGGTGTGCCACTCTCACTGCCAGCGGTGGCGGAGTTTTCCATTGTCCTCTCATTGAAAAGAATGGAACAAACGGTTTTCCATCTACCACATACCATCAACGAATGCAGCTTAAAAGATATTATATTTTAAAAAATGCTTTGTGTGATGGCAGAGACCCGTACTGCATGGTCAAAACAGATTTCGATATAGGCATTGCTGCACAACCGCTCGTTTACATCAGATCGGATGGAGCCGCTGCCACAACAAATTAGTACCTTTTATTAGTAAATGTGCATGGGTTCCCTTCGGGTGCTCCGGCTTCCTCCCACCTCCAAAGACATGCAGATCAGGTGAACTGGAAACTCTAAATTGCCCATAGGTGTGAATGAGTTTGTCTGTCTCTATGTGTAAGCCCTGTGATAGACTGGCGATCTGTCCAGGGTGAACTGGTGAACCCTGCCTCTCGCCCAGTGACTGCTGGGATAGGCTCCAGCGCCCCCATGACCCTTAACAGGACAAACAGGTACAGAAAATGGATGGATGACCTGTGTACCGCTGTCAAGAATGCAAAGTGATTAAAGTACGGTGAGCTGCGTACTAACAAACCCACAAAGCAGCACTGACTGCCAGCCGGCAAACTGGCCAGTGATCATCAATGGGCTAACGCCACCTGACTTGCTTGCTAAAACAATTACAGCAACAAAACTACAGCTTAATACACTAAGCTAACTACATAGTTTGACACATTGAATGAATAAATGACAAGCATGGTCATGGCGTGTACTCATGAAAAAAGTCATAATAACGGTATTCCTCCTGCAGCTTTGTCATGTAGCGAACAATAATGCACACAACTAAGTACAGTATGTATGTCAACGTTAGTTAAAGCTAGCTAGTTACAGTATCACAAAAAGCAATTTTTAAAATATATCTATCATTTATATTTGGCTGCAAAACTACTGACATCGTCAGAGTACTGTTTGCTCTCCATTGCTGCCCACCACTTCCGCTCGATGATGCCACAAAATCACGTGACTGTAAACAAGCTGTTAAGGTAGCAGTCAAGTCTTTGATAAAAAGAAAAGGTACAAGTAGAGCATCTTTGCTGTGGGTGAGGGCAGATGTTCTATTCTCGTCATAAAATAATGAGTAATGGATCAAATATTCTGTCAAAGAACGCTGTTCCAACAATGTGGTTTCATTTTCAGTAAACCTGCTGCTAAATTCTCATCAAACATGCACCTATCACTAACAGACTTGTGTATTAAAGCACGCTTTTCCTCTAGACAAACAACCTAAACTAAACTAACCAGTGTGTGACGTGATGACCCCAACAATCACCAATCAACAGTCACCACACAGAGCATATAAGGAGGCTGAATGGTTATTTGGTTATATCAATATAATTATGAATGGAAAAAATTTGCAGACTTTGCCTCTTCAGGGACACAGTAAAACCAAACATGTCAGGCTCCAATCATCTCTGCTAAAAATAGATATCTCCTGTTTCACAGAACAGTGATTCTATTTTACTTTATTTGATACTTAATTTCCTGTCATATTATCAGGGATCATATTGGGTCTCAGCTGCAGCTGCTATGATGCATTGCATTGATCTCATCTGCAGTAACTGCTCTGATTGGAATTATTACCACTAATATCAGTGCAACTAATGTTAAACAAAATGAAGTGTGCAAATCACAGAAATGGCAGTTAACGCAATGGCATGAGACACTTGGCATTATGATCAGGGTTATTTGTAACCAGCTTTTTTAATATGAGGGTAAGTTTACAAAATCTGAATGAAAGCAGAGTTTTCAATCTTAATCCTAAATGAATTTCTGTCTACAGTTTCACGCAGAGGTGTTTTTCAGACTGTCCATATTTACAGCGTACAACATCGGGAAAGATGCCTGGTGGAAAACCACAAAGCAGATTTCTGCCAAATGACTTCATAAAACATCTTGATCTTTTTTTTTCCAACTTGGAGCCTGTCAGATAAATTAAGTCACTGTAAAATCTATGACGTATGACTCAAATTAGATTACATGTTTGTGTATGAAAACAACTACTGAAATAGAGGAACTTGGACCTTCACATCACAATTATTGTATTTTCTGTTACTGAAGTATGTATTCATAAAACACGACCCCAGCTTAGTATCATACTTGATACTGTATGTATATAATGCCTTTAATTCTAACATCTTAATATGTTTTGTGAGTTCCTCCAACAAGGACATTATGTTTTCATCTGTCTGTCTCTGTTTATTTGTTTGATTACTCAGAAAAGTTTAGATTACTCAAAACATTACAGACCTAATGATGAACCCATAAATTTGGATGCAGATTCAGATCCAGATCCAGGGGTGATTCCAGGATTTTTTTTTTTTTTTAATCACGTTTTAAAATTCACATTGCAAGACAGGTTGTTTTTCAATTATTTTGTGAATTTCTTGAAAAGTAACAGCAATCTCACTGAAAAAAATCATCAGGTATGTTTCTCCCCATGATAGACTATCAACAGCTGCAATTTAATCTGGGTTTACATAAGAATCTGGATTTGGAGACTACAATATATATGCTTGGACATTGGGTATGATATTGGAATCGCTGCACAGTAACAAACAGGGCTAGAACATGCAACAGCCACTAATATGTAGCTGAGATGATGCTGATTCAGTGGTATGCAACAGTATTGTTGTGTTGCATAATTATAGAGATAAATCCTGAAAAATCGTATTTTTATTATAGTCTTTTCTTTTTCTCTTAAGACGAGTTTATTATTAGAACAAATTTTGTCTACTCTTGTTTGGACTTGGTGCAGATATGCTTGCTAATGAGTGCTCGACTCTAGTTACTCATGCAATGATCATGTTATTCAAATAAAGAATAAGGACAGATTAAAAAAAATAAACAGGATAAAAGGCAAAATGTGAAACTGTAGGATTGTGGTATGTTCTTTCATTTGAGACATGACAATATGAAGCAGAAATAGGAGTTCCTCATATAGAAGGCAAGGACCTTTAAGCCATAACTGGCCATTCATTTGAAGAAAGTAAGGTCACGGTATTCCAGCAGGGCCTGCTGTGATGGATGAGGTGGGCTTATGTTTCTAATTCATTAGTGTCTCAGTGCTGCTGTGTCTGTTAGTCTGTGTATCAGAGGGTTGATCTCATCCATCCTAAGCACGTAAATAAAGCATGTTAGCATATGTGCCTCTGCACAGTCCTGAATCCCTAAAGCAGGATTCTCGGCTTGTTTACAGAATCTAAGTGACACGGAGAGAAAGGAGTGGGAGTAATCTTATGATCAACTCTGAGACAGAAAACAAGATGTCTGTGCCAAAGTGATATGTACAGAGTGCAATTGACTCCACAGTGCTGCTGTTACCCTCAAAGCTGTGACACCAGTCACATCAAGTCACATGAAGAAAACCCAAGTCACAATCTGTGAGCTCTAATCTTTCTGCTCTGTAATAGGATAGCAGATATTTCAAGCTAAGTAATGTGGCTGTAATTAGTTCCACAGACATTAATATACTATCTACTGTGGAGAGCAGAAAGCAGGAATTAAAACATTAGGTTTTAAATGTTTCATTCCAAATTGAGCCAGATTACTTTAATACTTTTTTTTTTTTTTTAAATTCTGCATTCCTTACACATTTTCCCTAATTTCTCAAATGTCTACTAACACTATTTTCCAAATATTGCATTAACCATGTAAGTGACATGTATAATTAAAGTTCAGCTCACATTTATCTGTAAGTGTCACTTATTTGGTTAAGTGACACGTATAACACAGTGTTACTCTGCGCTAAACCCCAAACCGCCAGCGGGTTTGAAAGCATGACATTATAACTGTTTAAAACTGCACAAAGGACATTTTTGAGTTCCCCTACATATAGCCATGATTGTGCTGTTTCCATAGAGGTGCAGGACTTGCCTGTACAGTGAACAATGAGCCCACAGTGAGTAAAAATGTGACAGAAGCAAAACTGCTTGGGTTTCAGGGGGTTAAAAGACAGGGATGATGCTTCCAGCCTTGTGTCTGGAGATTTTAGTAGTGGGGTGACCCTTTTTGTTTGCATCTGGATTATAGATTCTACCTTCAAGTGTTTAATAAGATTGTAACATAAAAGTATAAAAATGCATACCCTTAATAACTAATGTGGGAACTCAATCACAAATTAAGAAAATTGATCTGTGCCTAATATGCATCAAACATATGATTTCTTTGGGTGCCATATAGCAAATGGGGATGCTGTCCAGCTCTTTACGTCACAATCTGGGTGGAGGTGGGGTGGGTGGGTCGCAGTGCAAGAGTCTTTAACTTGCACAGGTTATATATAAACATCGCACTAGTTAATAACAAACAGTAGCTTAAAAAAAAATAATTTTCAGGAGTTTAGTTGTATATTGTTGCTTTTCTCACATAACAAGTCTGTACTTTCCTTTCCCATCCCCACTGATGAATCTTGGGAGAATAAATGTTCCATATTAACAAACAACAAGGATATTGCGATTAGTCCCGTAGGTACTGATCGCTTTACACACACAGCTTTACAGAGGAGAGGTTTCCTGATCTGTAAGGTCATTTGTGGACCTGGAGGCTCTTTTCTATTCCAAGTGAGCTCTCAGCTCAGAGCTCCTTGGGACCGAGAGGGACAGACTCGTATCACAAAACAGGAAGTCAGACTATAAAGGTTTAGTCCTTACAGGAAATCCCATACTATGATTCCATTGCACGTTAATTGAAATGTTTTTGCCAACAAACTCACAGGAAGCTACTTTGCCTCTTGAAAATTAGAACAACTCTAAGGAAAGCAAGCAATTTTAAAATAATGTGTATTTTTTTCCTCATTTCATTCACAGTCTCTATTTATGGCAGGGTCAAATTTAGTGTACATTATGTAAAACAACATTTACAGCTATGAATTCTACAAGGACCAAACTGCTCCTCTGTTATAAATGATTTAAACTGAACTGAGTAACTGCAAACTTGCTGCAAGCTGTCAAAGTTGGAGACTTTTAAAGGGGATAAAAATGCCACCTTGGAGTTCAACGTTTCTTTCTTTCTTTCTTTTTTTTTTTTTAAACCTGTGAATAATTCTAGCGTGAACATTTCTATTTTGGCTTCAGATTTATGAGGATGTCTTTCATAATTTTTAATAGAGTTTGAAACTAAAAGATGTCCTATGGGCAACAGGCAATCCAGCTGTGAATTTGGAATCTCAGGACCATTCATCATGTATGTCAGCACATCAGTGTAGACGAAAGTGATTCAGCAGACAAATGACCACAGTGAAAATCCCACATTTTCATTGTCTCTAAAGCAGTGATAAATTGCTTTGCAGCACACTTTGAGTGTTAGCAGTACTTGATGTAAACTGTACAATAGGATAAATGTATGCGTAGCACCGTTTGATAAATGCCACATTCAGATCACAGCAGCAGCTTGGAAGATGAAACGGGAGTTTATGGATGTAAATGATATCTGTCTGCGAGAAGCAACTGTCAGTGAAGGCAGCAGATATAAACTCTATTTACAAGTATCTTCTTTCATTCTGCAGAGCAGCAGAGGACCACACTTGTGGTAACAGTGAACAGTTGCAATCATCAACAGAACTGTACTGTATATGTGGCACGTGTCACAAGCCTCCTGCAGAAAACAACTGTGACAACATGAACATAGCGTGCTGTCTCCAAGGAAGCATTTAATTTACACACTATTTACATGATTACGTGCACAATGTTCTGTATTAACACAACAGTAATGATTCTTTCTCCCCTCTCTTTCCTCTCATATTACGCTATTTACAATCCCCATGACAACTCAAACTGCTGTGATCCAGCTCTATTTAAACAAATTTCATTCTCTATAATTTCACGGTACATTGGTCGGAATTCATTCAGGGTGAGACAGGCTGAGATTTATGGAAATGACACAGAATGAGATAATAGAACCATCTCAGTCAAAATGTCAGCATTTTGGAAAAACAGAGCGCTGATTTAATTACACAGCTTACCAGGACAAAGCTACACAAAGATCATGACCTCGCTCTCAGTGTTCTTCACTCTGTCAGCCTTTATTTCAGCTCTCACGGAAAAAAGCTTACATGAATTAAAACTTGATGATTATTTTTTAAAATCTTTTTCCCGGAATGAGTTTTCTGTTTATTGAAACCCTCTTGAAGTGAGCAGCTGTCATAATTTCCCGCAGAGTCTGGTCATTTTCTAAATCTCGCAAAATCTTTTCCAAGCAGCTAAGAGATGGATCGCTCCTGCTCCTTGCTGCACCTCGATTCACTGGCAATAACAAATGAAACTGTTTGTGACATATTGGCAGATGAGATGAAAGCAGATGAAACGCTGCCCTCGAATGTCTGGAAGGACAACTGTGTTGTGTTGTGCAAGAGGTGCTTTGACTGAAAGCACATTAGTAGGCACAGCATTCTCCACCCATGTTCAGGTCATCGTCTCCACAGTCATTTGATAAACAGAGAGTTCGCTGCTGGAGCATGCAATGAAGAAACAGATCTAAAGTACAAATAAGATGAAAGCTCATAAAATTATCCAGCTGATAAAAATGGTCAAAGCAATGTAGACTCTGACCTTTTACAAGACAAAATGTAAGTGTATTAAATCCCNCCCCCCCAAAAAAAAAGCCCTCAGAGATGCTTCATTCTTTATGCTGCTTGTATGTTACTTACTTTTGGAAGCTTATTTGTTGCTAAATGTTGATGTTGTTGCACCAGTAAACATTAAAGAAGCATCAGTAATGCTCATAACTAAAAATATAAGTGCTTAGGAAAAGGCACCAAAAGCTAACTAAAGATCTGATGTTTCATACTGAAAACCTTTGACCTTTCCTTTCCTTTCCAAGTGCAGACTGTCCTGTCAGCTCAAATGACATAAAAATAATCCATTCCTGACATTCATTGTGTCTGACTACATAAATTGGTTCTACTGCTCATGTTTTTCACTGGGAAATATCCAGAGTCTCTTCTGTCGCTATCAAGAAATGTCTGTTTTCCCAAGTAACAATATTTTTGACAGATTTTTCAGTGTTTTCATGTTTGAAGAATGTGAGGCGAACATACCTCTTCTGTTCTTTGATTGTGAAGTAATCTCTGGAGAGTGCAATACAAAACAACACAGCGTCAGCAGCATCAAATATTGCCAATTGTAATGTAAAAAAAAAGGATTGCTTCCAAATTCTTTCATATTTCTTGAAAATAGTAATATTTCCTTAATAAATATCAATTAAATCTAATCTGTAGGAACAATGTAGCATTTTATGTGCACAGAGATGTTTTGTGTTAAAGAATCATGTTTCAATGACCTTTGACTTTATTTTTGTTATGCCTTTTATAAATCTAAACAGGCCTAAATCAAATTCATTTTTATTTGTTTTAATGTCACACAGTGTTTTACTGTGGGCAGATTTTTTTTTTTCAGTAGTGTCTAGACAGCCTCATTAAGTCATTTCTCTTACCACAATGGCAGATATTTTAGTTTATACTACAAAATTTCACTAGATCACAGAATATTTTGCTTGTTTCTAGTAGACAACTTTTTGCGTCATGGGCAAGAATTTATATGCATATGGTTGACTTTTACAATCAGATGTGACATCAATCATTTTTCGACGAGTGTTAAAAATATCTTATCATAGCAGTCAGTAAATTCATATAATCTTGTTAGGAATCCATTCTATAAATTCACAGGCCTGTCACAGCTTTGGGTCCCTCTCTGCAATCCTTTGTATATTTCCCTCTGGGTTAAGATAAGATTAAAAGTACAAGAACTTAACACAAAGTCAATTCACTTCCTTCTATGGCTCTGCATGTGTGTGTGTGTGTGTGTGTGTGTCATGTGATCCATGTTATCTACACACTAATTTAAATAACAGACTCAAATGATGAGAATGTGCCCTGACCTAGAACACACACACACACACACACACACACACACATACACACACACACACACACACACAAAATCTCAAATGTCATTTCATATATGAAAACAGAATGGAGGTTATGTTAAACAACTGAATAGTTGATAAAATGATAAGCTAAATTTGCACATGTGGAACATGATAGTAAAGGTATATACGTACATGTGTATTCCAAAATGGTATCACAGGACAGTGTATTATTACTTTCCCATGCA
This sequence comes from Lucifuga dentata, assembly GCA_014773175.1. NCBI lineage: Eukaryota > Metazoa > Chordata > Actinopteri > Ophidiiformes > Bythitidae > Lucifuga > Lucifuga dentata. Next base: position 106,945 of record VXCM01001133.1, read on the forward strand.
CAATAATGCAAACAAAGTGTGGAGGAAATCTGGTGAAATGCACTCTACGATTAAATCCTGAGATGATGCATCAATAAACTAAAGGAGCTTCAAAATCATTACAAGAGTTAAAGACATGATCGTGATATGATTTTTTTAAAAAAGCCTTGATGAAAATGAATTTAACCTATAACTGACCTTTTTTGTCTGACTCATTAACAGGTATCTTGTCTCCTTCTCTGGAAGACCCTTAACATCATGTTTAAAGGATCATACCAGTGATCGTGCATATTTCAGCCCAATATATACAACCTGCTCACATGTTACATTACTGACAACCATTTCCATTTCCCAAAATATACTGGAGCGGTACATTAAAGAATTCCCCCCCCCGCCAGATTACTATTGTACTGCCAGTATGCTATTTAAATCAACTTGCAGAGACTTGAAACATGCTTGAGATAAGTAATTCATCACAGCAAACACAATGTCGATTAGGTTTTTTTTTTGTTGAAGTAACTTTATTTAACCAGCCCAACACGGAGTTGCATGGAAGACAATGTATGTCTCCACCAGGAAATATATTGCCAGGACAAGATGGCTTTTTACTGAGAAATTAAAATGACCATCCCTTCTACAATTATAAGTGTTAGAGGGCAAAACATTGAATTTTAAGGTGGGTGTATCACCTAAACATTTGATTTGGAAATATTAGGGGATTTGGAAAAAATAACTGGAAAACTAAAATACGTTTTATGATTTGGAAAGTGGTTGTCAGTAACATACCATATATGTGGGTTATATACAGTATATTGGGCTTAAACATGCACAATCACCGGTATGGTCCTTTAACAAGCACTGAAAGGGAGCAAACGAGGCTACACCAGAGACAAAATGATTCAAAGTGAGAGATGTTCTAGCAAGCAGAGGATACACTTTGTCCTTGTCGTTAAAACCCAAACACAGACCGCAGCGGGTTCGAATCTATGTTCATGCTATACTTCATTCCAGAGTGAAGCGATCAGTGTACATACTGTACTCTATTGATCCCTGACGGAAGTATTTATTTGCTTGCCTCTCCTAACAGGGAAGTCAAAGTACAGAGACAGCTTCACCTCAAACAGAGCCGTGTGATATTCATATCTGACCCACCCCACAGCAGGGCAATACATTTCTGAACCCTAACCTTCGCCTGCAGGGTGGTAGGCCTCCTCAAAGCATTATACAACCTGCTGCCAAAATGACCCAATTAGGTTTCAAAGTCAAAAAGGCCATAAAGAAAACTATGACTGTGTAATTCAAGCCAGTTAACTTATTTTTCTCAGAGGGGGGGATTGGATTCGGGAAAATCATCAGGACTAAGTAGTAAATGCAGTGCATGACTTCAAAAAATTAGTTTTACATCCAGAGTCTGCATCTTCCAGAGATTCACACATTTAAGATTATATATTAGACAAATTTCTGTATTGGTGTTTGTTATGAGAAAAGAAATTAACTGGGTTACTTGTTGAAACGCATTCAGAAAGGTTCTGAATGTTGGGCAGAGCTAAATGTTTCCATGTAGACATTCTCCTGTCATCATCTTTATTACCTCCTCCAAGGAGGTTATATTTCACCCACGTCTGTTGGTGGTTGGTTTGTTATTAGGATTGCTTACAAAGTTATGAACTAACTTGGTGAAAGGGTGGGGCACGGCCAAGAAAAGGACCCATTAAATTTTGATGTCGATCCAGATCCACGGGTGGATCCAAGAACTTTTTAAAAAATGATTTTTTAAAGCGTTTTTCAATATTTTTCTCAATTTATTCAAAAGTAATTCACCAATCTCAGTTAAAAAAAAAAAAAAAAAAAAAAAAATCTGGTATATTTATCCCATGATAGATTATCAATAGCTGCAATTTGGCCCAGATTCGGATACATTATAAAAATTAGTGTTACATGTATTCATGAAAAATAAAACAATTAAGATCTATTATTATTATTATTACAGCCGTTTCTTTTTCCAGCATGTTATTAGAAAAGACAAAGACACATTTTATTTTGGCTTGTTCAGCCTTGGTGGAGGTATATGGTCTAATCTTCCCCTTCTATTGCATTTTAGTATGTTTTTTGATGTATTGCACAAACATAGCATTTATTAATCTTCCTTAATGCCAGTGCTCTTTCAAAAGGAAAACAGACACATCTGCAACCAAAAAAAAATGAATGTTTTGCACCGTAACCTGCAACAGATTGAGCTCACCACATAACAAACATATTTAATGTTTATTTAAATCCTGCAAATGTCAGCTGCATCAAGTGATCTCAAAAATATCCATTTGAAGATAATCTATTAATGGTATTCTCTGCATGATCCAGAGAACAATCACCTAAATCACAATGTTCTTCGCTGGTATGTGAATGAAATACACATTCAAATTGTGTGGCGCCATGAGAATTTATATCAAGCTGTAAAGATAAAAACTCTTTCAGTCAAAATATTTTCAACACATCCCTTACTACATATCCATGTCTTTTCAATTTCGGCTGACAGGTTTTAGTGAACTGTTTGATTTATCTTGGAGCTCCCAAAAGTTTTGTTATGCTTCCCTCATATTTCTAACAAATTCATGACATCTATTCAATTTACCTTCGGAAAAATCAAACTAAAGCAGTAAGTACTTGATTTAAGCATGAAAGCGCCCTACAAATTAAGGTAATTTCAGCATTTAATCTGATCTGCATTCTATCTGAGGACAGAGGAGGATGCTGACTGTAGACTGATAACTCAGTATCAGCCAAAGTCAGCATATACAGCAGAAGGAACAGTGAGTCCTCCTAAAATAACATTGAGCTACAAGAAAATACAGGAAGAAACATAGGAATTTAAACAGATGTCAGTGTCAGATGTCCAGTATATGATGTCTGAAGAGGACACTATGTATGTTTGGCTGACCTCTATGGGTTCTCCTTTATCTTCACACACCGCACTTCCCTTATATGAATCTGCAGGTACTGAAGGTCAGTCAATTCCTATCAGAAGGTAAGAGTTAAAACCATCAAGCTCTGGGCCTCCACCACCAATTCAAGTGAATCTTTCAGAATAAAATCATATTTCACATATGGGATGCTGGCACTGAAGGCAAAGTTTCAAAGAAAAAACATATCTGAAACTGGCAATTAAAAAACAAGTCATCCACCGTCCACTGTCTGTATTCTTTTGACCATTTTAAGCTTTTCTTTTTAGTTGCCAGTTCCAGGTAGTCAGTATTGGCCAGCATCCCGGAGTTGTTTTTTCACTGTTGCAGATGACACTGATATTTGTTTTGGCGTGTACTATTTAAGGAAGCAGCCAGCTGAGGCCCTGTAAGGTGTCTGTTTCTCAAACTACATTTTGATTTACTTAACCTCTTGAGCAGTTGTGCATCTGGGCTTTCCACTTCTTTTTCTGTCCTGGCTACACCCAGTTTGGCCTTTTCTCTTAAAATAATGGTAGACATGTTTGTATGAAAGCTTCGATTTCTTAGCAATCTGACACATGGAATCATATCGTAAAACAACAATGGACCAGGGCCATGCACAAATATTTTGAGGGGCAGCAACTCAAATTAAGGACAAGGGTGACATGTATGTTTGTATGTATACAATCCACATTTTATTCAAATAAAATTACTATTTCAATTTCTATCTAAAACATAACAATTTCTGGGTGATTCCAAACTTTTAAATGGTAGTGTATTAAGAAAAGCTTTGTTTGGGCTGAAAGATAACAAAAGGTTTTGCTTACAGGTTTTATCAGCGCCCTTGGTGATCCTTACCGTCCCCTTTTCGCTCTAATCATCACTGTTCATGGTGAACTAGATGACCTTGATGTCCCTGTAGAGTCAGTGAATTGCCATGACGATGGTGACTGAATTGTCCTGGCCTCCTGGGGTGTCTTTTGCAAAACACTGTACATAATGGAGTCATCCATCATATTTCTCTGTTCACTGGTATTAGCTCAAATATCCAAAATAATTTATTTATTTNGGAGTCATCCATCATATTTCTCTGTTCACTGGTATTAGCTCAAATATCCAAAATAATTTATTTATTTATTTTGGAATTCTCTATTTCATAAACTGTCTTTACCATGTGATGCTTTGAGTCAAACTGCCGTTATCAAGAGAGCTGCCCGGGATCACTGAGCAAGTCCTGCTTATACTGTGGATTTTGTTTATATACACTGTTTGTTTTACAATTTATTGCACAGGAAATAACAAAAATATTTAAAATAAACGTAACTAATTAGTTTTCAAGAATAATTTGTCAACAAGAGCATATTATGCATGGCTTAAGAAATGATTTTTAATGAAGGCATGACCAGTGTGTATTAGTGCACTGGCACTCCAGTTGTGGTCCAACTCCCTTGCCCAAACTCCCTCACTTATGTGTTTTAACATTCTATTCAATAGCTGCTGTCTGCCTTCTCCCAGATCATTTTGGGATTTAAGTTGCTACACAGTCTCCTCATGCTAAATCTGGGGGTGGCCTCAAACTTTAGGCCTGTAGTGTACTTCAAGAATCTTTAATCTTTGTCTGCCCATTCCCACACACATTGCATCCCTGATTGTCCTGTAAATGGGATCTATGGAAGGCCCTTCCTGAGGCCTCTGCCATTTTTTTCCTCACTATGTCATGAGATTTTCCTTATTATCATTGAGGGTCTAAGTTGGGTATGTGTTTTCATTTGATAAAATAAGCATTGTGAGGCCCTGTTAGATTGAGTGCTAAATTTGACTCCTAACATTCTGCTTCCAGCTGAAATCTGTTGGCTCCAAGTCAATACATTCCAGTTCTCCACAAGTTCATATTTCTACCGAATCTATATTTGATAAAACACATTATCACACCAAAAACCAGTGTGTTACATTCATATACTGTGTTTACAGCTCTTTTCTACTCTTTTCTACTCTTTCAGAGGCCACATTTGCTACTTTGGGAGTGTAGCATTGCATTTCATGAAATTTAAACAAAGGAACATTCAGCAGCCCAGCACACATACACATACATCAGAAAAAATGGCAAGCTGTCAAACAGCACCTGGATCAATTCAGCTTTTAAATTACCATGAATTGCATGACTCCAAGGTTCAATTCCTAATTTTCACCTAGAAATAAATGGCATTTAAAGGCAAAAATAAACAACATGGTAATCTTTCAATGGAAAGCTTTATGGGGAAAGAAGTTGCAGTGGTCTATAATGGCAAGCAATGTTTACACTGACAAGCCAATCAATACTGACCTTAACAAGCAGAAGCCTTTCAAGGACTGTCATTTTCTTTACACTAGAGCAGGGATGTCAAACTCAATCACAGAGGGGGCCAAAATTAAAAACTGGGTCCAAGTCAAGGCCAAACAGGGTCAGCCTTTATTAGAAACAGGCTTAAATTAGCCTCGTTTTCATCAGAGGTTATGACAAATTATTCATACACTAATATGAACTTCACTTTAACCGCTGCTCCCAAGACGTATATAATTCAGAACAAACCAGAGGTATGAAAAAACCAACAAAATAAAGTCAAAATAAATAACTTTTTTTTTTTATGTCTTCCTCTCTATTCAGCAGTGTTTCACTGACTCATTTACTATGAAAAAGTTTTATCACAGGACATAGCCAGAAAACTGACTTTTCTTAAGGGAAATCTAAAACCACTCTTTGTTTTTCATTAACAACTTCAACACCAAAATGAGAATATTTTAAATGTGATCATGCCTTCTTATGTTATATTCTTTAATTACGGCCACATCAGCTCTGCTAACAAGGCTAACAGGTGTATCCCTAACAACAGTAAACAGCTTCTCTAACTCAAACTGTGCTGAGAGCCTGTTTTCAGATCCATCTTTCCTTTCGCCGTTTCTTCCATGGACTAGCTTAAAGTTCATTAAAAATGACTGGATGGGCATGGAGGGGAGGGGAGCTGGCACTTCAGGTGCTGACTGATGCGCCGGCTGTTGCAGTGCATTCTGGGATTTGTAGTATCCGTAATGTGCGTGCTATATACCGGCAGGCCAGTTATTATAGAAATTAGATATTATCTCGCGGGCCACATCCGGCCCGCGGGCCTCGAGTATGACGTATGTGCACTAGAGCAATGATCTTTTTCCTGCCTTGCTTCTAGAGCTTTAGGGGCAACAACACATTGATGCTTCAGAGCACTGACAGATGTTTAGTTGGGCTGATCTGGGTGTAAATAAAAGGTAAACTATAGAAAGGAGAAAACAATGATTTCCACAAGGGTTTACTCAGAGCAGAGCTGCTGACTTCATAGAAAGGAAGGATAAACATGAAGTCACCGTGGACTTTTTTTTTTTTCTTGTTTTATTTAATACCATGGATTGTCTTCTTTTCCTTTCGGCTTTCTCTTCAGGGGTCACCACAGCGAATCATCTGCCTCCATCTAACCCTATCCTCTGCCTCCTCTTCTCTCACACCAACTAACTTCATGTCCTCTTTCACTACATCCATAAATCTCCTCTTTGGTCTTCCTCTAGGCCTCCTGCCTGGCAGTTCCAACCTCAGCATCCTTCTACCGATATGTTCACTATCCCTCCTCTGTACATGTCCAAACCATCTCAGTCTGGCCTCTCTGACTTTATCTCCAAAACATCTAACATGCGCTGTCCCTCTGATGTACTCGTTCCTGATCCTATCCATCCTCGTCACTCCCAAAGAGAACCTCAGCATTTTAGTCTCTGCTACCTCTAGCTCTGCCTCCTGTCTTTTCCTCAGTGCCACTGTCTCTAAGCCATACAACATCGCTGGTCTCACCACCGTTTTGTACACCTTTCCTTTCATTCTTGCCGAGACTCTTTTGTCACACATCACACCTGACACTTTTCTCCACCCATTCCAACCTGCTTGCACACGTTTCTTCACCTCTTTTCCACACTCTCCATTGCTCTGGACTGTGGACCCTAAGTACTTAAAATCCTCCACCTTCTTTATCTCTATTCCCTGTAACCTCACCATTCCACTTGAGTCCCTCTCATTCACAGCCATGTATTCTGTCTTGCTGCGGCTAACCTTCATTCCTCTCCTTTCCAGGGTGTATCTCCACCTCTCTAGGTTTTCCTCCACCTGCTCCCTGCTCTCACTACAGATCACCCTACCAGCATGGAGTGACATGAAAAGAACTCCAGTTCTTCAGGACCATACTGCACACAGTGACCCAAGATGTGTTCTCCAACCTGTTCTTTCATATGTCTTTTGAAGTATATTGGAGTCTTCATTGTTGCACCACAGAGCCTGCTACTCTGTCTTTAAGGAAGGATCTGACCGATTCCTCACCATGACATTAAGATTCGTCAGGGTTTCTTAGGGGGGTTAAGGAAGATCTTAACGTTTGTCACTGGAGTACACTTTCTATGCACTTGAAAAAGATCTAGACTGGGAGTAAACAGGGGGATATCATTTAATTACCACAGATTTATGAGCTTTCACATCTTTGATTCACCTTGTCACTGTGTAAAGGGCAGACATATTCCTTTCAATGGGCTAGGTTTTCACTCAGGCACAGACTAATGTGGTGATTGTAATTTCTACAGAAAAGGGTAGTGACTCTGGGGGGACCTGTCATGTGTATGGAATCAATGATAACAGTCGACTTCATTGCTCCTCAAATCAAAGTAGGGATGAGGAGCCACTCAGTACTCTCGTGGTTTCAAGCAAGAGTAACATCCTCCCTGCCAATTATGCCAGTGAAAACTAGCTTTGCACTGTTGTATAGGAAAGACACAATGGGATCAGAGAAAAGGAGAAGGAGCACGCAATACTGATAAGGTCCAGTGATGTCTGTCAGTGATTTATCTGAGAAGAGAAACCAGAGAGTGTCGGAAGCACCATGTTCTGACCAGGCTCCGGCCAAAATCTGTTTTCAATCAAGGTTAATTCCCCAACATGTTCCTGCTCACTCTCCCATACAGTCATACAGTGGGGTCCAAAAGTCTGAGACCACATTGAAAATCTGTGATGTTTTTCATGTAAATCTGGAAATAATCAGAAAGTCTGACATCACAACAAGCTCTTTGGAACACTGTCAAATCATGCTGGGATAATTTGGCTCATCAGGTTTTGCCCAAACTTGTGGAGTCCATTCCAGCTGGAGTGATGCTGTCATTAAAGCAAAAGGAGAGCATACCAAATACTAAGATATTCTGAAATTCATGTACATTTTTCAAAGATTCAACTTTTCACTCAAATTGTTAAGATATCATTTGTAATGAGAAATTTTGTATTCAATTCAAAAAGAATGCAAAATAGAAGCATTTTCACAGTGGTCTCAGACTTTTGGACCCATTATTATACATATTTAAAACACTCCTCTTGTAAATTATTTACACAATTTGACCTGCATTCTCATCAATCACTGAGTTTATTGAATTAAAATGACCACAGTTATGAATAGGCTTCAGAGCCACGGTCATTACACATGTGCATATACACACAGACTTACAAATGACAGTCTCATGTGACTGGACTCTTAATCAGAGATGGCCAAACAACATGGGAAATTTGAGGAAAATTGTTTGAGATGGAGATAATAGAAAATCAGCCCTCATCTTTTACTTGGTTTAAAAAAAAAAAAAAAAACAAAGTCGATATTTACTCTGCTTTTTTCCCCCAATCATTTATACAGCTAAAATCAATGGTTAAATCACTGTCCAAAGCGCCCTGAGCACTCTAAATGAATTTAAACATCAGGTTTAAATGTGAGGTTACACCTGTAGTTCAGATATGCACCTATATGTACACATATAGGTGTTGTTGCATAGATTGATTGGCTACCAGATAATTTATGACACCCTAATATTTTCCAGGATGACATAATTTATGGCATTCTCTCTCCCTGCGCTCCGCTGACTCTATGGACACCTTCAAAGAGCAGCTAAAGACGTTTTTATTCAGATAGGCTTTTGAGTATTATGTTGCTTCTAAGGTTGTGGTTTCATGGCTTTGTGTGTAATGTTATTGTTATTTAAAAAAAAATTGTTTTTGTGTTTTAATTTTTTTTTTTTTTTTGAAAATTTCAGTTTTAAATGGTAAAGCACTTTGTGACCCTTGTGTCTGTGAAAGATGCTACATAAGAAAAAATCTTTACAAACGTATTATATTTAATAGATAACACTGACAATATTTTTTCATTTCCAATTTGTGTAATTTCAATTGATCTAAACTTGACCTAAAGTGATCTAAAATTGTTCATACTTCAATAATTAATGTGCATCTCTCTCTCTCTCTCTCTCTCTCTCTCTCATGTTTTATGGCACCGTTTTCCTTGGNTCTCTCTCTCTCTCTCTCTCTCTCTCTCTCTCTCTCATGTTTTATGGCACCGTTTTCCTTGGTTGGGAGGTGGAGCTCCATCACAGTCCTCTCTGGAGCTGTATGTTCGCCTTTGGCCTGATGTTGTCACGGTGTCTCTATTAAAGCACAAATGAAGAAATTAGCAAAGACCATTTAATCCTGTGTCAAAGGAGGAGCAAAACGTACAAGGGCTGCTATGATCTTTTAATGTTGCACTTAGGCAGCTGAAAATACCTTTTACTTAGAAAATGAAAGTTATTATTTATAGACATCCTAACTTGCCTAACAAATATTAGGCAAATTAGAACATGTTCATCTTCCAGCTGAAAGGAAGTCTTGGTAAGGCCATTGTCTGTGGATGTGTCGTGGAACATACAGCACAGGAAGCCTCTGTGAGATATTTTGAAATGAGGGCATGTTGTTCTGCGCCCTCAGTGGGCTCACAGGACAGAGTCTATCAAAGAATTTGTGAATGTAATCCACGGACTGTCACTGGGTTATAATAAACTGTAGTGAATATATTTATGCAGCCTCATGACTTCATCAATGTCACAGACTATAACATACAAAGTAAACATGTACACATAGTTTTTTTTTATGCCACATGACTTGAAATGGCCTTATTCTGAAACCTGGAGATATCAAATTCAAAAAGCACAGAGCATTCATATTGGAATGATATCCTGTGCTTAAACACAGGAAACAGTGTTTTTGTCTGAGACAGGCATTTCATATAATATACATCCCTGATTCTTCCTTCAGGTGCTCTGCTTGCTGCTCTGAACTCAGCAGTTTTATTGAAATATGAAGTTTCAGTCTCTTGCTGTGTGTTAGTTCCACATCTCCCAGAAAACATCAAAAACAAACTTTAGTTATATTCTGATACATATCTGAAATTATTCTACTCACATTTGGTGGCTCTGGTTCATGACCCTAAACACAGATTCTTTTTTATACAGTTAGTGCTCATAAGCTATTGCATGTACACTAGTGTTCAAAAGTTTGGAATCACCCAAGAAATTTTGATGCATGTGATAGGAATTTATACTTTTATTTGCCACAGTGATATTAAATTGATTTAAATATATAGCCAAGACATTAATAATGTCACCAGTGGCTACACTGAAAAAAGGACTCTGAGATGCTGGCCTTAAAAGAGAGTTTCAAAGAAAAAAAGCTATAATGAATTAAAAAAGAAAAGTCATCCACCGTCTGCATCCTTTTGGCTCATTTTAACCTTTTGTTAATGATGACACTATTTGGCGTGTGCTTCCTTAAATAGCACACGCCTGGACCTGTAAGGCGTCTGAGAAACTTGATGTACTTGTGCATCTGAGCCTTCTGATTGTTTTCTTGTCCTTGCTAGATCCTGTTTTGCACTTTTCTCTAAAGACAGTAGTTGACACCTTTGAATGAAATTTTCACTTTCTTGTCAATCTGATATATAGAACAACTTTCATTTTGCAAAACAACAACAGACTGATGTGTTTCTTGAGAAAACTTGTTCTGTTCTAGCCATGTTAAAACTCAGAATTTAACTTGAGGAATGCCACTTCCTTGTAATCCAAGTAAAGACAAAATACCTGGTATTTGAATAGAATTAAGGATTTCAGGTTACAATTACACAATTACAAAGGTGTGTCTTAATATCAGCTAAAATTTAAACATCATTAAGGATGAGCTAAAAGAGTTTATCATTAGGACACCAGCATAATGGCTGCTGAAATCTTTGTAGATTTATGTGAATAATTAATTATAAATCAGTCATCTCCAGCAGTAATAGTCATTATTATTAATGTCCTGGCTATGTATTTAAATTAATGTCACCTTGGTGAATAAAAGTTCTATCAAATTTCAATTTCTATCAAAACATGAAAATTTCTTGTTGGGTGGTCCCAAACTTTTGCTAGTGTACATATTTGAGGTTGGTCTAGCAGGGTTACGCTATATTGCCTTTTAGCAGATGATGTCTGTGTTACTGGAGACACTGACTTTTTTATTTTCATACATTAAGAGAAAAAACTTTAAGGAAAAAAAAATGTTTATTTTGTTTCAGCCCATTTCAACACTATTTCCTTGTAGGATGATTGGCATTTAATTGAAGTTTAGTTTTCATTTCGAAAAAAAAAAAGGTTTTAGTTTCATTTTTATTTAAAAAAAACTGGAACTGAACATGCAGAACTGAAACTCAGTTTCAGTTCTGCATGTGATTTGAAAGTTATTAACAAAAACAGTGTGTAAAGATAGCACCTACGGTTAGAAATGTTACTGTGCCCACTAACTTCTCATAGAATTTTGATATTCACTGGGGACAGGAATTATGTCAGTGTAATACTATAGCTCTCACACATATGAGACATGAGTAAAGTTAATAAAGCTTGCACCCCACAGCATTCACATCCCATAATTACCCAGCAGAAGCAGCCACAGCATGGTATGAAGAGCACAAATTGAGGTGACTGCAGGAGCTCAGTGTGCGGTGTTAGGTTACAGCACTATTACTGAATCTGCTCGGATATGAACAGGTCATTGAGATTTATGTTTGGTTCTTCATCTAAGACAACAAGGCAGAGGCAGGGTGGATACAGTTGAAGAAAGAAGAAAGTGGAGATGGTATTATCATCTCTATCAGACTATCAGAGGACTATCAGAGGAGAAACCTCTCACTCCTCCAACTGGAATGATCAGTTAACAAGCTAAGAAACCCAAGAGCAGCCCTAAAACACCCTGGTGCCTGCATGTGGAACCACTTACAGCTTCACATTAAGGGATTTCTGCAGCTGTTTATACAACAGATGTGTGCTGCCCTCCAGCCAATGACAAGGTCCTCTGCCTCTTATCTTGACTGTATGGACAGCAAAAACAAAATTCCTTCACTGGAATTTGGGCCAGAAGTCCATGTGTGTGGGAGAAGAGTAGAAAGATTATTGGTAATCTAGAAGTCGGCATTTATGCTAGTGTGGATTAGATAATCAGCAGTTGAATTCTTCATCTTTCGTCTCATTCATCTTTGCCAGAAGTTAAAAGGCTGGTGGATGGAGATAAAACTGCCTGGCAGAAAGAAAATTTCCTCTCACAAGGCACAAAAATGTCTTCCTGCTACTGAGGTGATGAGCCATTTAAAGGTCCAACGCCACTGGTGTATGAATGCCTTTATACGGAAAATTGGTGCGTGGAGGGATGATGTTAGGTGTGAAAACTGGCAGGTTTGGTCTTCACCAAAAGGTCAGTTAGAGAGAGATGAAATGTAGAGCTTTGATTATTGACAGAGACAGAGAAAAATTCTGGGTGAAATCATATGGCATTGCCATGTCTCTTCATTTTTTTCCTTACTGCCTACATGTTAAATAGGGAGGGATCCTGCTTTGCAATAATCCTTCTTTCTCCTCAAGGTATATTTGCAGCGTTATCAACCAGAGCACAACCAATGTACAAAATAGGGCCCCATATATAACTTGCATTAAAATCCAATGGGCGGGATTCATCCAAACTTAACCTGTCGATAAGGGCAAATATCATCACACAACCATCTTCTCTCATTCATAAACAGCTGTTACCAGCATCCTTTAGCGTTTGCCTTGAAAGAGGCATTACTACGGTGTTTCTTCTTCCTTCTTTAGATGTTAAAAAGCTATTCATAAAATACACTGTCATGAAAAATAAGACCTCCTTCAGTCTGGTGGTAAAAGTATAAAATCTGAGTGATGTATTAAACTGAATTTGTCCACATGTGTCAGTGATCAATAAATTTCACAGATAAGCCCACTCAGCTGATAACTCAAATTAAATGGTGAGTTTTGATCTGATCTCACATTCCTGTGACATCACACTCTTCCTCTGCCTCTCTCCCCTGTGATAGCCCTTACAACAATGCTACCTTAATGGGACACCAGTGCACTGATTAACATAAGAGAAGCTTTATAAATGAGCTTCAATTATCACTGCCCATATTTAGTGTGATGCTGTGTATTTACCATAATTCTTTATGAATTCCACCCAATGTGTCCAGACACATTAACATACATTAATGTAAGGTGTAAATGCACACAAAATGCATTTCACTTGGCATGCATTCCGACATGCCGGACCACATAATCATGCTACGGTGATTATTTTCCCCTGAATGACAATGGAAATAGTGAGTTAAAGAAATGCACGTGGAAAAGCAGTTATAAAAGAATACAATAAAAAAAATAATCTTCTGAAATATCTATGTGCAATATCCATATGATTCATGTATCAGGTAAACCCTCAATATCAGTAACAATTTTTATTTTGTTCAAATCTTCAGCACACATTTAACGGCTATTATTACTCAAACATATGACCATCATTTCCACTAGAAAAGACCATCAAATTTATTGCTGACATAACTCCACTTCTTACAAGCATCACTATTTGACCAAACTAAGCGTAACTCAATTAGCAGTGATATCTTGCTGCCTCTGAAAAATGAATCTACCAAATCTTTTGCATCGCATTACTGGTCACAGTGGGAAACTGATCAGTGAAATGAACACAATAGTAATAATGTCCAAACAAAAGGCACATTATTTAATTGAAAAGCTGTTACACCTAGGAAAGCAGGTTCATGAAGCTGCTCATACTATTTTACTGGGGCTGCCAGGCCACATTTTAATCCTTCTAATCAACTAAATTATGGCAATTTTGATAAAAAAGTAATGGGAAAGGAGGAATATTGAGTCAATATTCTATGAAAATAAGATTTTTGAAACTCCCCACAGATAATTTGTGAAAAGAGCTTTACTTTTTCTGTCTACTAGAGAAACCAGGATAATCAGTCACCTGACAAATATAACACAGCTAGTTGCAGGCACATGAGATAGATCTAAATCAGCAATAGGCTGTGTTGTCAAAAATATGTTAATGTTTGATGTAATAGCATTACATCATTGTTGGAGAGATCAAAGTCTCTCTAATGGCATTAAGATCAAGCATAAACATCATGCTGGCACAATCCAATCTGTTTGTTTGGACAAATTGTCACTGGTCTCTGCATCTTGTAAACATTTCTTCTGCTCAAAAATGTCCTTTCTGAGAATCCTCCTCCTGAGTCATCTTAGTTAAGAGGCCAAGATGCCTTGAGCTTTTATGTTTACTGGGATTTGTGAATATGGCTTTGGACATGTTAGATTAGGAGGTAGGATAACCTTCTAACAACTATGCCTTGAATGGTTTTTTAAAGGGCCTGACTTGGGTGTTGGCATTAGTAGCACAAAGGCAAACAGACAAATAAAGCAAAATGTGATGCAGCTAGGATGTCTAATATGACTAGTATTTATCTACTTGCACAAAAGTCAGCAATCCTGACAACATTAGTATGTTTAGTAGTATTAGTAGTGTCAAAGCAGCAGTTTCTCTTAATGGCAAAATAAACTGAATAGGCAAAAACTGAATATTAGTAAAGAACATTCTCCAGTATCAAGTGTAGCAAAAAGATAAAGATGACATTGCTTTTCTAGACAGCAGTGATGACAGTGGGATCACTTACTCTGTGATTATGGCCGGCTCTGGACCAAAGATGTCTGATATGGAGCTGTAAGAGGACACGGAAAAAGAGGGGAGGGAGAGAGAGAGACAGAACATGGCATTGACAAAAGCTTTACTGAAACAATGGATATGCAGTAGCAACACAAGATCCCCATTAAAAACACAAAAACAAACTACGTACTGCTCTACTATATCTGCATATGAATGATGTAAGGAATCAATATGATGACTGCTCTCTGTCAAAAGAAATGGAGGACATACTATATGTATCAAGCTCCTATTGTAGCCACCACAGTCCAACTCCCACCCGCTTCTGCATTGTGATTGCTCAGCAAAAATACGTATCCTGATAGGAAAGTCTTGGAGATAAACACTCACACTAATATCAAATTTTTCTCTCTGCATTCAAAAGCTGACCATATATATAAATATGTCTTGTTTTTGTCCATTGAAGCATTTTGTTTACATCTGTCTCAGAAATGTGCATATGCGCAAACCCTTGTTTCTGCAACCAGGGCATTTCAAGTCAAACCTGTGGCATTTAACAAAGAAAATGTAAATATGCTGACAAAAAACTTGGATATAAGCAAAAGATCTAGTTTGAGCATCAAGACCTGAAATTTAAATATGGACTTAAAGATCTCTGACTAGATGAAGCTTAAGCAGAGATCAGATGAGCTAGGGTTTCACTGATGCACTGTGGTCAAACTACAAATGAACTGTGATAAACCTGATAAAATGGGGTCAGTTTAAGGTAGACATTGGCAAGAATGACAACATGTGGAGCATTTTGCAAAAATCTGCCCTTAAATCTTTGTAGGAAAATGAACAAGAAAAATAAAAATGAGCTTGGAGGTGACAAAAGCAAGAAACCTGGTATGCTAGATGCTGCATTCTAATAAAGTGTCACCACTCAAGTGGGATATCACAAGGAGCAGCTTGATTATACTGCACTACCACCCACAGAAGAACAGAACAGTAGTTTGACAACAGAGAAATAAAAATGCTGGGAAAAAAAAAATAAAACAAGCATCAAGCTAAAAATAACATTCAAAAATAATACAAACATCCTTAGCCATAAATTCTCAAGGTTCTGTCAAATTCTAACTTCTCTCAAGTCATGTTTCTGGCTCAAGCTGCCTTCAAGCTGACCCATGTGTGTGCAAGAAAATCTTCACCCATGACCATTAAGGAATGAAAACACATCACAACACAGCCCAGTGCAATATCCTCTATGGGCACTTTCACCTTGATGATGGTAAGACCATGGCATCAGAGTGCGGAAAAATGAAATGGAAAAACATGCCTGCCCCATGTAGTGATGCCATCCTGAGCCGGGGCATTAAGTGTGAATAAATTTAGAAGAAACAACAACACTCAGGCCATCAGTTGTGTCTGAAACACAACTTCTACAATCAGGCACTCATATATCAGCCATATTCTCAGCATGTGGCAGAATGGGAGAGAAGCAGACACAATGAGTGGCAGGAGTCTTTAAAAACTATTTGTTCAACAAACTCTAAATTCATTCCATATATGGAAAGGAACTTGAGATAACATGACAGGTCATTTTTTTCAGAGGACCCAATTTATGGAGCCAATAAATACTGACCAGTCCCAAGCCACAATCCAAGCAGCGTTTCAACATTTTAATATATATGAAACTGGGCAACCTAGCAGCAGGGAGATGACCCAACAATCAACAAGCCCTAGTCTCCTGGAAGCTGCAAAAATGTATTTGAAAGGCAATGAAGAGCATGAGACACTTCATACATAACATCAGTGCATTTACATGCAAGTTAAAACTTTGATTCTACTCTGATTAAGGCACAATTTTTTTTTTTTTTTTCAATATCATGTAAACACCATAATCTGATTGAAATTAGCATAAATCAGTGTTGGTGTACTCAGTCACTAATTATGCAACTGCAAACTTATTTATTCAAGAATGTAAACAGTCCACCATCTTATAATCAGTGTAACCATTGTGTCCATGCATTTCTCACCTGGCTTACTTCCCTTTTATACTCCTATTAAGCTACCTATTAAATTGTGAACATTCAGCGAATGATGTAATCTTATTAATTCCATGTATTTTCAGCTGCTTTGATTTTCCCTTAAGTGCAGTGTACATGTAAATGGACTGCATAAAGCATGGTGGTGGCAGACTGATGCTTCTAAGAAAAGATAAATGAGGACTTTAGATTCAGGTGATGATTTATGTTCCTGTGAGAGAAATCAAGTCCCTTAAAATCCCACCAAACAATATATCCTGCTGAAAATCTGCACAATAACTAAAGGGCTCAGAGGAACTAGTCTTTAATGAATTTCCAGAAATGTCTAAAAGCATGTTTACATTGTTTTGTTTTCAGAATTCACCATAAAACTGTAAAGAAAAATACTGAAAAACACTTTGTGTTGAATTATTGTGAATTATTATATTAAACAAAAAGTCGATTTCATTTTTCTGACCATTCAGTGACTTGTTCGGTTGAATGTAGTCAGGCTTTTTTTTTTTTTTTTTNTTTTTTTTTTTTTTTTGTATCAGTTCCTTCATACTGCTCAGGTTGTTTAAGTACCTCAAGTAAAAACAGTTTATGGCTGCAAAATTCTTCCATTGCCATCACTGCCACACACCATGGTTAATAAGCAGCTGCCTCATAGCAACCTCAACCTTGTGTTTGTTTTGTGTGACATCTCAGGGACATTTACATTATTCACGAAACCCTGTTGTTAACATATGCCTAGGAAAGGAACACCACTGGCATCCTGGGAACTGGACTAACTTTTCCTTTGAACTACGTCATGGTCGGTTTTTTATATTTTTGTAACATCAGATGCTTTGCAAAGTGCATAAATTAAACAAAAATAACGTAAATGGTAGTGAATGTGGTTGCACCTACTTAGTCTGGTCAAAGTTGCGTAGGAGCTCAGCGGTGAAAGTGACTGGTGAGTTGAGATGAAATTTCATTTGTAGAAACACTTTTTAAAATTTCAAAACTGCCTCAAAACTTAAAAAATTCATTGCGGACAAACTGCACAAGTAAGAGTGTTTCATGTGTCTTTATTAATAAGTATATGATTAAATTACGTCCACATTTAAAGATGTGGAAGTTGTGATTCCTTATTTTGCCCCATTCTTGACAGAATGAGAAATGATTTTGGACTGGGGGTTAACAGGTGAAATACACAGTGCACAAGGTCACAACTTTAAGACTCCTTACTTGGCATATCCATCAGTAATTAAATGAAGCACTGCAGGGCTCTTTTCAAACAATGAAACTGCACCATCAGCTTCTATTGTATCACTATCATAACAAGTCAAAATAGTATTACAGAATGCAGATTATTATGCAATTTTTGCTTACAAAATAGAAAATGTTTATGATACATGTTTTAATCATAACACCAGCATATACTTCCTTAGGGGGAGATTCCGTATTTCTGCCTAATGAGATGCAAAACGGGTAAGGGGTAATGCTAGTTCTGGTAAGTGATAATGTATGTCAGACAACAAAAGATAAAAACCAGGGTCTTTTTGACCATGAAACTGAGTAATAATAAGATATGTGGTGACAAGCATAATCTAGCATGACCATTGTTCCACCACCCATCAAACAACATCAAGTACATAGTGTTTGGCAGGCCATGCAGGATGTTTAATAAGGTCTTCTCCTGGATTTAAAGAGACGAAGATTTAAAGAGACTGAAGATTGATTCAATGGCACCATTGAGCTTTTCACCATGAATCACTAAGTAGAGAAGCTTTGAGCAAAAGAGGCTGCTATCCTTGACATCACACTTCCAACTACTTATCATTGGTTAAGCACACATTAACACCAATTGTTTTTGGCATACCCAACTGGCGTCAGCAAGCCTCCTCTATTTTTAATCAGCCACCCTCTGCTTTTCCCTCAATGGCTTTTGATGACAACTAGCCCAACACCCCCCCCC
>VXCM01001133.1:125989-148989 GCA_014773175.1 Lucifuga dentata
ACCCCCACGGTAGGTATTCATAAGCAACAGTGGCTGCACTTAATCTGTGTAAAGGCTGCAGGAACTGGGTGCTTATTACAGAACTTAAATACTATAAGCAACAGCAGTCTGCATAGCTGTGTGGCTCACTGTAACTATATACACCAAAAAAAAAAATTATATTGCAACTGAAATATAAATTGGACAGAAACAAATAAACAATAGATNAAAAAAAAAAATTATATTGCAACTGAAATATAAATTGGACAGAAACAAATAAACAATAGATTGACTTCAGACTTGATTTCTACCCCATTTAGTGATCTCAGCTGTCCTGATTAGTGTTCTGTTCACTTGAGAGAGAAAAAAAAATCAAAACCAAACATGAGTATGCTTTAATTTTTTAGTGTGGAATGCTTCATGGCAAGTCTTCAAGACTGGAAACTTTGCTTTAGTCTTTCGAGGAAAGCCCAGCACACACAGTCACACATTTTTGGAGCCTTGATTTTTTTTAAAGAAATTCAAGATGTAGACCGTAGTCACCATTAGGAACAAACTATTGTGTTCTAACTTGCGTTAGCTGTTGTGATATCCAGTAGGAAAATGTAGCATACAGCAGCAGCCCTTCCCACAGTTCCTACTGAGGGCAGGTACTTCTCTAACTGGTGATGCCTGATGAGCCTGGCACAGGTCAGCTGTATCTACTTATGCTGTGTTCCAAAAGACTCGGAACTCGAAGTTTTCTGGCTGCCTACTTGAAAAAAATACGTTGGAATGGCACTTGAAGTCAGAGCTCCAACTTTGAAACTCGGACCAAATCCATCTACCCCAACTTCAATGAGCATGACGTCACTCAACATGGCATGAAAGCAAACTTTGTGAATAATGAGCTAACAGCTGAATGAAGTACTTTTTCTTGCATGATATTGAAATAAAAAGGTCAAAATAGATCACCATTAGCTATATATAGTGTATAGATAACTGCCATTGATAGATAAATGAATTTCAGAAAATTAACTTCTCTACACAAATTTAATACTGACTGTGATTAGTAACTGACACATTCAGTGAGCAGAAAAATAGACAGCTATTAATTGAAATACAATCCAACCAAAAAAATCCTATAATGAATGCTAATCTTAGTTTCGTTAGATGGGTTTGTATTATTGCCATTCAGTTATGTTTTCTGTTTACAATTGGCATTGGGTGTTGAAACGCTTGAAGGTCAGAAGTCGAAATTTTCAGCTGGGAAATTCAAACATCTCACTTTGACTTGAATGCAGCATTTAACTCTCTTGACCTACTGAGTTCATTTAAAGACGAAAAGACTACTTTTACACTTCATATTTCCATTTCCTTCACCCCATTTTTAGTTTACATCTGCTTTTTAAAGTAAACCATATCTCATTTTGATGTCTGCAGTAAATATGAATACACTTCAGGCATGAGGTTAGCCCATAAACACAGCTAAATTACCATCTACAACACATACAAACAAAATTTTAAAAATAATTCAATCTGTAACACCAGTTAAGCTTCGAGTAAATACTTAAAGACTGTTTGTAGTTGGATGGTTATGACTGGAAAATCGTTTTGCTTTCAGGCCAAGCATTCAGGTAGAACATTTTGACATTTAATGAGCAGTAGAGGGCACAGCACATGCTCTAGTTAATTACTCATTTAAAAACTTTCCCCAAGGGAGCCATATTATATTAGCAGGTCTGCCAGATAAGGCTATGTGGATATCTACACAGGTCACAGGACATGGGACATGTCATCTGACATGCTCAGTTGACCTGTGTTGGATTTGATGAACCCCATCCAATTAATTAATATCCATAATATCATATCTCTCATTTACCTATTAACTAGTACATTTACATCACCAGCTACAGAAGCAAACCAGTCTAATACAACTCATTTTTTGGACCAAGCCATAGATGAGTCCATTGAGTTCAGTGACAAGAAAAAACTGAGTATAAAGTGAAAGAGCAACTTTCAAGTAGAAAATAAATATGCCAAGAGTGCTTTTTGAAAGGAAAAAAAACTGCAAAAAGGTCTGAAAAAAAAAAANGGGGGGGGGCACTTTCTGTGACAACGGACAACTCCACTGTCAGTCCATTTCACTGTTCAACTGATTCATTGAACACATTTAAAAGGAGTGGAGACAATTTGTCGCTGAACTTTTTGTTAAACTCAATTCCAAAACCATCTAGTCCAGGTGTCTTATTGCTCTTCATAGATCTAATGGCAGCTGCAACCTCTTCTAGTGTAATAGGTCTATCCAAGTTGTTAGCCACTTCTGGGTTTACAGAAGGAAACTCTATACTGTTTAAAAATTGGTGCATGGAACTGGAGTCAACAGTACAATCTGATTTGTAAAGTTTAGTGTAGAACTTTTCAAATACTCTATTAATGTCTTTAGGATATGATACAAGATTGTTAGAGTTGTCTCTGATCAATCTGTCTCTGGTATTAACCGTGAAGCGGCTTGACGTTTTAACTGATGAGCAAACAAGCGGGTACACTTGTCCCCAAACTTATAAAAATTTCCTTGAGATCTAAGAATAAGATTTTCGGCATTTCTAGTTGTAAGTAAATTAAATTCTNATAAAAATTTCCTTGAGATCTAAGAATAAGATTTTCGGCATTTCTAGTTGTAAGTAAATTAAATTCTGATTGGAGATCAAGTCTTTTTTTGTATAGCTCAAGAGTAGGGTTGGAAGCAAATTCTCTGTCAAGAATGGTAATTGATTCAGAGAGAGTCCTCAACTTCTCCTGTCTAGTTTTATTGTGATAACTCGTAAATTAAATAATTTCCCCACGTAAAAAAGGCCTTAAGTGACTCCCATAACTAATGTGAAATATCATCTGACCTATTTGTATCAATAAAAAAGTCAATAGACTGAGAAATCTTATCACAAAAGTGTTCCTCAGCTAGAAGCAAAGAATTAAAACGCCACTGAGGGCGTTCCTTTATATGCAAAGTAAAAGAAACATCCATCTGAAGAGGAGCATGATCTGAGATAACTATAGGTAGGTATTCGGTTGACAAAACAGAATCTAAAAGTTCCCTATCAATAAAAAAATAATAAATTCGCAAATAAGTGTGGTGAACGTGAAAAAAATTAAAAAGATTTGGACGAGGGGTGAAGAAATCGCCATGGATCTACACAACCATTATCTTCCATGAAATATGTTAAAGATTTAGCCATTTTAGATGTAACTAATGATCTAGAATTAGACCTGTCCAATGAGGGGTCAATAACTAAATTCAAATTGACCCCAAAAATGAGTATGTGAGTGTATAAATTTGGAAGAGAGGACAAAAGGTTATTCATAAAATCAACATCATCCCAGTTAGGGGTGTAGACATTTACAAGAAGTACAAGTGATTGAAACAGAAACCCAGATACTATAATGTACCTTCTATTACAGTCGGATATAATCTCAGTAGGTAGGATTAAAATGGATTCTTTTGTTAATCAAGATAGCCACTCCTCTAGCTCTAGAGTTAAAATTAGAATGAAATACCTGATTAATCCAATTCTTGTGCAATCTTATATGATCTGCTTTTAACAAATGTGTTTCCTGAAGAAACATATCAGCTTTTAAATGTTTAAGATGGGAAAAAACCCTAGTTCTTTTCACAGGACGCTGCATGCCTTTCACATTCCATGTAAGGAACCTAACAGAGTTATTGGTACCAATACTATTCATGTTCAATTACACCTGAAAAGGAACAGGAATGTAGAACACAGTATGGCATAAATGTATATACACAATGTAATATAATGAACAAGCAAAATAGTGGCAACACTNTAAAAAAAAAAAAAAAGGGTGGGGGATAATCAGACGGAATAAAAGTCCTAAGATTCCTTTCCCAAACAAAGGGATCTGCAGGTGATAACATAATGACCACCGGTGCACACACATTCTCCCTCATCTCAATCCTATGGGNGGATCTGCAGGTGATAACATAATGACCACCGGTGCACACACATTCTCCCTCATCTCAATCCTATGGGAATGCAGCACTCTATTCCATGTCAAAAAAAGAAAAACATTAGTACCAGACAGACACCTAAAAATACAAAAATAAACGGGTGATAATAGATATAGTACCATAAAAGCAACACAAAGTAACAGTCTTAACTTAGCAAACAAATGCATAACATCATACTGTGCCTCACACCTCACTCAGGCTTACAGTATACCTCTGGCCAACAACTTACTTATGGGCAGTTTTTACCTCAGTCTCCCCAGTGGTTGTCATAAAAGGCTTGTGCGTCTTTCGGGTTATTAAAAAAATTTTTTACTATTGAATTCCACTCTGAGATATGCTGGGTAGCAGAGACTGAACCGAACATTCTTCTTGTAAAGAGCGGCCTTCACTCCACTAAATGCTGCATGCTGCCGAGCCAGGCTTGTACTCAGGTCGGGGTAGATGAAGATCCGATGTCCTCTGAAAGATAGCTCGCCCCTCCGTTTCGCTAGAACCCACTCCTTATCCTGGTAGTAGTGGAATCTGACAATGATCGGCCTGGGCCTAGACGAGCATTCCCCACCATCATCTGTTGATCTTCCCAGCCGGTGTGCATGGTCTAGTAGAGGGGGATGGGGGAACGTGTCTGACCCACAGATCTCCCGAAAGAGTTGAGTCATAAATTCCACAGGATCGGCTTCTCAGGCACACCTAAAACTCTCAGGCTGGATCTACGAGAGCGGTTCTCCAGCTCATCCAGTTTACTGGTTAGCACATCGTATTTGGAAAGGAGTTCATTATAGTTTGTCTCCAACTGTGTAACTTTATCACTTTGAGCAGATAAATCTGTCTCAATTGCTTTGATAGAGTTAGCATGAGCGGCGATGTTCTGTTTAATTAACTCCAAAGATTCAGAAACAGGTTTCAAAGCATTGTCCAGAAGTGAAGTTACCATCACTGAGATCCCTCACTAAGACAGAGCGGAGATTTTCCAAGTCTTCTGGCAGCGTTAGCATCTTCAGCTAAAGCTAACTCAGGTGTGACAGATCGAGTGGAGGAGGCTTTAATTGTAGCGTTTCTCCTTGAAGTATGTGCCATTTAGCTGTTAAGAAGACGTAACAAGTCTTTCTGCTGTAAGTTGGCCTCAAATAACTAATATTGTCCATCGGCAGAATGAATTAACTTCAAAAAGAGTGGGAACCGCAAAACCTCTGTCTGCTTCTCTTGCATGCCCAACTGGAAGCCCATCCTGTAACATTCTATTTAACATTCTGTAATTTCTATTTGTCCTTTACTGGAAGTATTTCAGTACTAATGCTGGGTTCATTTTGTTGTCCAGCACTATTGTGTCATTAGTTTCAGTAACTAAAATGCCATTTAGTATTAGGTTCCAAATGCATTTTTTTTTCTTGAGTAAAGCAAAAAAAAAGGTCCCAGAAAATCTCCCTTATTGTTTGTTTTATTTAATGTGTGACCCTTTGACCTTGAGAATGAAATTTTATTGGCCTCTGTCCTTATTAAAATTGCCCATCCCAGGCCTGTGGTGTCAAATGATTGCTATGTGTTCTTCCACTTGTTGCGACAGTCGCAACATCTCTGTCACTACCCGATTTGTTGTACGCAGGAGCATGGCATTGAGAAACACATCTACAGCTGGTTGCCATTTTCCTTTTTAGCACATACATTTGAGATTTTTGCTCAACTGCTGGAAAGAAGTGCTTCACTTTTTTCCACCTTTTGTAGGATTCATTCTTAAAAGGTGAGATCGAGTCAGATTTAGCATGTAATTTAAGCAGTTAATTACATTTTATATTTATTTGCCTTAATAAATGTAACATTCTTTTAACTTCTGTCGCTTCTGAATGTGAAATACATTTTATTCTTTTCATATTTACACTTACTAAAATAACACTGTGGTTATAACTAACTAATCCTGCTTTAAATACATTCAGACAAACTGACTGCGAATGATCCTTGACACTGAAGCCTCTTGGTTATTTTAATAAATACAAGTGTAATAAATACAAATTGATAAAAACTTGTTCATTTTTTTTTTTTAGAATTGATTTTACTATATCCAAAATTGAGTTATCCACTACAAAAANTTGTTCATTTTTTTTTTTTAGAATTGATTTTACTATATCCAAAATTGAGTTATCCACTACAAAAATAATAATAAAAAAAAAATAATAATAACAATTTTGATGAATCAGAATAATATCTTCGGATAGGAATTATTATTGCTATTAGTAGTAGTAGTGTATCAACTTCAAAAACAACGTATATATATAATTTAGACAGAAATACAGAATTTAGACAGAAACCTTTTATTTTAATTTGGAACCCTGACAGAAACCTTTTTTTTCTTTTTTTTCCCCCCATGAACTTTGACTGTACAGAAACTGCCATAAATTGCACCGTTGAAAGACTGCACATGCATACAACTAATCGGGTAGGGCAACACAGCGGGTAGTGACAGTCTCATCTTACTCTCTCCTGACCCGACATGATTGCTAACTGTCACCGCTAATGCGCGTTCAGAACAAACCAGGCCTTAAACTCTGCCCCATGCTGTGATTGGATTGTGCTTTCTTTTTCATTCTGGTACTGATAACACAGCTACTTTGGAAAGAGAAATGAGAGGGCTTTGCATTTAGTATTGGCATGTCTATGCTGCCCCCTGCTGGACAACAGTGGAATGGAAAAACCCTGATCTTTTCTTTTCACAGTACTGTGATTTGATTGTAAGGTGGCATGAAAAATTCATGTCACAATGAAAAACAATTAATTCAATCATTCACAAATAAATAAATAAACAGTTTGCACTATACCATATGTTTTTCACTTAATTATGACAGTGAATGTGTGTATGGAAATGAAATACAAATGAAAGCATGTATTGTATTTCACAAATGTGTTTCACTCTATTTTATTTATTTATTTATTTATTTTTTAATTTTGTGTCCCTTATAATCTTCCATAGGAGCACCTGACCAAAAGTATGGATCCAGACTTCACGGGTATGACGTCACTCAACATGGCGGACCCCGTGGAAGCGAGCTTTGTGAATGTAAAGAATCAGAGCCGAATAAAGTATTTTTTCTAACATGACATTGACATAAAAAGGTCAAAATATATCATCAAGTCAACTATCTGCAGCGTATAATAACTGTTTGCCATTGATACATAAGTGTAAATAATGTCAGAATATTACTTCTCTGCAGAGATATTTAATACTGTGATTAATATCATTGTAGCAAATGACAAACAATCCTGTAGTCTGACTTTATTTTAGTTAGTATTTATTTCTAAGTTTATTTAATCTGACAGTATTTATTGGCGTTCAGCCGTGCTTTTTGTTCACGTTTGGCTGGAACGGTTTGAGGTCGGAAATTCCGACTTCCCACTGTGAGTGAACGCATCATTACGCTACTGTGATTTTATAAAGGTTATTATAAATGGAACTGAGCCCCACGCAGCCAGTAAACAGCGTGGACTGGTGACTGTGAGCGGAGAACCACGTCCCACGCGGATTTAGAGCTCAGTGAGATCCACGCTGAGTCAGGAAGAACCGCGGAGGAGTTAGAAACAACGTGAGTGTCACTCTGATACAAACCCCACGCTGTTAACATGCAGACTGCGTGGGCTCAGACTGAATGTTGGTGTAGTTTGTTGTAGCTTGATGTAGCTTAGTGTAGCGTGATGTAGCTTGTAGCTTGTTGTAGCTTGATGTAGCTTGGTGCAGCTTGTTGTCTTGTTTGTAGCTGCTAGCTTGATAGCTACGCTGTGGGGACCTTAGCACCTATGCTGCTAACATTTGTCCTGTGTACTCCATGGGCTTCGATGTGTATTGCGTGGTGTGTCATTTTTACTGGATATGTAAATACATGTGTGCCACCAAACAACCTGTGCACACACTTCTCTTTAGCTTGCTCCATTTCACGTCCTGAGTGGGAAAACACACTCGCTTCTCAAACTCCATTCATTTTGGCAGCATTTATGTCGACACTCATGCTCAACCTGCAGCTTCTGATAAGAATAAGAAGCAGCGCAGACGTGGACAGCCAGTTTCATTTCATAAATAACACAGATTCACAACTTCCTGTTGACTTTAAAAGTGACTTAGGGTTAGGGTTAGGTTCTTGCTTCTTGTGGTTTACAGGCAGGCAGCAATGTTGCATTAACGCTCTCTGCTTCATCTTACCACAGCAGCTTTATATGGAGTGAATGAACCTATCTATTATATTATATTTATTATTTCTGTTTCTTTTAAAAATTGTTCTTCCTCTACAGCCCAGTGTCATTGTAAGTAGCTTTCATGCTTGTGAAATCTTTTTTTTTTTCTTAATCTCACAATATCTTTGAAGATTTTTTTGCCTCTGTCTCGAACCATTTCCGCATTCAAATAAAACATGCTTCAGTAATTATCAAACATGTTTGAATTTCCACTATGTCTGCTAAGCGATCTGGATTTGATTTTTTTTTTTTTTTAATTGTACAGTGTCATTCTAACTGATCTAAAAATGACCTTTGACTCCTTTTGGTCCGTGTGCCATGCCGCTCAACATCCTGAAACCTAGATATTATAAACGGGTTATTAGAATTCTGAATTTAAAGACATTTCCTTTATCATAGCCCTCTGAAAACGACATCTGACAGCATCGTTGGATCAGTGAACGGGGTGATCATTCTGGATTCCATTATTGCTCCGGCTCATACATTTCAGTACATTTTCAAAAGCTGACACTTTGCCATGGTAAACAGTATCACTGTTAGAATTATTGGTCATCTGTGCAATTACACATCTTGTGTAACTGCTAGATTTCAACAAGTCTCAAGAATTTGACACCCAGACACGATATAAATCACTGATATGACTGATGAGCTGTGACTTAAGGAAGCTTGTTGTAGCAGCTCATTAGGGTGAGAGTGCTCTTGGAACTCAAAGCAGCAATTCACTTTTCAAATAATTGTTCAACATTTTGAAGAACATTAAAAAAAAAAAAAAATTAAGTTAAACTTGCTGTGTATTTTATTTATTTTTTTTTACCCATTACAAATAGAAGCTGGATCAACGCTGTTAAACGGTGCAGTTTTTGCATCGCTTAAGGTGGACCAGAACGTTTTAAGAATTAGAAAAACCCTCTGCTTTTGTTCTGACATTTGTTTTTTCAGCTTAAAACAGATGTTTTTATATCTCTAAGAACAGTAAAATGTTAAAATCACACAATGTAAAACTCTGTTAATACCGAAGTATCCTACTTCAGTTTTCATATTTTTTTAAAAAATTCTGATTTACATATTTGCACCCTGTTTGCACTTTTCTACAATCTGCAGACAGAAGAGCATCAACCAGATAAAAAATATGTGGTGGATTATGTGTGCCTGCCAAACTTAAGCGTGGATCATCCTGATGTAGACGAGGGTTATATATACAATGTGTATGTTACTGCTGAGAAGCTGTAAATTATTATATTAGAGAAGCCGTTACAGGAGTTTAGCATGGAGTTCTGTTAGGGCTGGACGATATAAACGATATAAAGTCGTATCGCGATATAAAAAAAATCTTCGATATAGAAATGAGGATGTTAATATACAATAGAAAATAGTGCCTGAACATAGGAAGTTAATGATGACTCAAACAGCCAGTAGCTTGTCAGTACTGGAACAAACTAGCCAATAAGGTGGCAGTGTCATAATAAAGCCCGCCCACTTCCTCAAAGCAGCATTTAGCTAAACGGTGAAGATGCCGCAGCTGTAAACGATATGTGAATGAAAGTCAAAGATGGCAGAAAGCGATGATTTTCATGACAAGTACCTATTGTTTAATAATAATAATTATTTTATTTTATATACACATGAAATAATTTAGTGTACTCAGGCTCTTTGTCTTTTATTACATTTTGTTTGAAGATCTGACACAAGTGTGACAAATACACAAAAAGATATCAGGAAGGGAGCAAATCCTTTCTTAAGGCACTATATTTGAGCTTAAACTTGCAAAATCAACAGTATGGTCCTTTAAATGTGGCCCTGCACATCAGACTGTGGTGACTGGAAGCCTGCATGCAGCGTGTAATGTGTGTGTGTGTGTGTGTGTGTGTGTGCGCAGGTCATGTGGTGGTTCCAGCAGGGCCTCAGCATCTTACCCACAGCTCTGGTTATCTGGACAGCAGCATCCTTCATCTTGGCCTACATCACCGCTGTAGTGCTGAGACATGTGGATCCGCTGGTCCCTTACATCAGGTCAGCTTCACAAGTCCTTCATGTCAAAATCGACCGAGTCATTTGAAACAAGTCGCGTCGAAAGTCTTCATAAGCAAATTAAAATGATAACTCAGAAGTCTTCAAAGTCTTTTAATACTGTTGTACTAGTGAACATTTCTTCTTAAATCTGTTTTAATATTGTTTTTATACCCATTAAGTTTTACAGAACTTTTATAAATTTTTACAAATTATGGAATATAGGTTATTTACAAGGGTAATGACGCAATAAAATGTGTCAGCGAGTTTGTTGGGCTGCAGGTAGAAAGAGATGAATTTCAAAACTTAAAGAAACTTGTTCTCTTCCTTGATTTTACTAACTCCCCTGGATTTGCTAATTAGTCAGTAATTAAAGTTATATGAAAGCAACTCTTTCATATAACAAGAGTTCAATCTTTAAAGAAGTCTGTTATACTGGTCATTTTGCATGTTTTGCATATTCAGTTTTCATACATGTTACGTTACTGACAATCATTTCCCAAAGGATAAAACCGTATTTCAGCTTTCCTGATATTTTGCAAAATCTCTTAATCGTTCAAAATCAAATATTCAAGTGATACACCCACCTTAAAAATCCATGTTTCTCCTGCTAATAGTTACACAGCCTTATGAAGTCACGGTCCTTTAAATTTTTCCATAAACGCAGGTCTTCTTTTGGGACTATATTCCCCGGTGGAGGCATACATTCACTCCACGCTTTTTATTGAGCTTAAACACTAAAATTACATAACTTCTAAAAAAACCTGAATACACGTCTTGTTGGTGATGATGGATTACCTATCCCAAGAACGTTTACAGTATCAACAAGTTGATTTTAATAGCAGAATGAACTGAAACCAATGGAGGTCTGGAAGGTAGGAAAAACATTTTTAATTCACTGTTCCAGTAGTATGCTTTGGTAAATGATTGTTAGTAACGTTACATGTATGAAAACTGAATATATTAGGCTCAGATATGCAAAATGGGTGGTATGGTCCTTTAAAAATCCACAGTAATGAAAAACCTTTGTTTAAAATTAAAACATGTAATTGTTTTGCACCAGTGTAAATTAACAGACAGCAAATTGATGAACGCCAATCAGAGGTGTTTCAGTAAATCAGTTTGTTTAGAAAATCTATTTTTTATTTCTAAATTCTTACCATGAAAAAATGCAGAAAAAAAACTTTTCATATTCACAACATAATCAGCATGAGTATGAATGAGAATGGACCGTTGCTGCTTTTACATTCACAGGGAGGGCAAGTTTATGTCACAAAATTTAAATCAAGACAAATTAAAAAAAAAAAAAAAGGNTAAAAAAAAAAAAAAAGTGATAATAATGAAGTAGAAAAAATTTGGAAAAAAAAACAAAAAACACCTGTAATGAAAATGTTTTTGTATTCATGTTTAGAAATTTTATGCCGTGTACAAAACTTTCACATTTCACGATAAATGGATGAAATTTGCTACAAGTCATCTGTTAGAAATCCTCCGTCTCTCCAGATAATTTGACAGAGATCAGGAACGTCATGCCGAAATATGCAGCGACACATTTACAGCAGTTTGACTCGTTTTCAAAGCTTAAATATCAACCATATAGAGTAGTTAAAAATCATTGTTTGTTAAAGTTTTTGATAAATTCAGAACGATGGAGGCGGCAGCAGGTGGCAGTGTCTGCTCTTTGTTCATTATGATAAAGCTGTTGCAGGTTTGGCTGGTTTTAGTGAATTTAGTTATTTAGCACAGTAAAAAAAAAAAAAATCACGTTCATATTTGAGTATAAAGAGTTTGTCTGTACTGGAACAGAAGATTTAGTAAGAAGAAAAGCATAAACCACAGCAAGGGGGTGCCTAAATAAAGACACCATAATCTGTTTTTTCCATTTATAGGTGCTGAACACATTTTCAGTCAGATAATTAGGAGGTTCCATAACCTGTCAATTAAACATATCTAACAGAGCAACATAATGCAGCATTACAAGGAAACACTGATTATTGCTTCAGAAATAAAATCTGTGCTGTGTTAATAAGTCAGCGTAGACTGTGTTCTCCACACAGTCTGACCTGTCAGGAAACCAGCAACACAAAGACCCTGACACACAGAAATGGAATGCAGCCAGTACGTTATATTAATGTGGATTTCTTCAGAATTCAGGATTCACATAAAAATTCATTTACTGTCCCTCAGAGCTCCGTCGCAGTAAGTGTTACACACATCACTTGTTTGTGTTGCAGTGACACAGGAACGACGGCGCCAGAGAGGTGTGTGTTTGGCATCATGCTGGATGTGTCGGCGTTTCTAGGTAACGGTCAGAGAACTCGTTTTTTTTACAAAGTTCATTTAATTAAGTGCTTGATCTGAGCTTTTGCAGCGTAACGGCTGTTATATCCAGCAGGTTCCCTGTTCACCAACATTTACTTATTTACCGGTTTATTTGACAGGGACAAAGCACATTAATAAACATTCCTGTAAATGTGCCAGAATCAGCCAAAAGCCTATTTTTCATTTGTAGTCCCTCCACAGATGTTAAATATTCATCCTAAAAGATGTAAAAATAAATAAATCTCAACAATCTCAACACATGCACTGTAAGAGTGATACTGGGCATCCAAACACTAAGAACAGAAAAGCTAGCGATGGATCAAACAATGAGCTCAGTACTAAGTAAACCTGAAAATTTCAGGAAAATGTTCTTGAGCGTAAGAAATATTTGAGAATGTTCAACAGCGATACAGTTAGAATGAGCTCAGACTAATGATGCGTTCGAGTTACCTCAGAAGTCAGATTTTTCCCAGTCAGAAGTTCCGACTTCCGACCTCAAAGCAGTTTCAGAATATTACGTCTCTGCACAAATGTTTAATACAGTGATTAACAGTCCTGTAGTATAACTTTACTTTAGTTAGCATTTATTACTAAGTTTATTTAATTTTACAGTATTTATTGGTGTTCAGCCATGCTTTTTTGATTACATTTAGCTGGAACGGTTTGAGGTCAGAAGTTGGAACGTTCGACTGGGGAAAATCCTGACTTCCGAGGGAACTCGAATGCAGCATTAGCAGATCATTTCCATTCACAAAGCTCGCTTCCACGGACGCTGCCATGTTGAGTGACGTCATACTCAAGTGAACATCTAGTGGTCAAAAACTGTACAACAAGAAATGACTCACTCCCACCTGAGGAACAGGATGCTGTTCAGACAGCGGCGTTCCGCTGTTCTCCATGGCAGCGTCAGCAGCGTTGAAGTTATAATGCATAGCGACTGAGCTCGGTGGTTTGAACCTTGCTTTAACTATAAAGATTTTAGAATGACTTCAGCATCATATGTATTTACTTATACATCATCCATATAAAATCAATAATTACAAGTGATTTTTATCTGTGAATAATGTGTTAGAAATAACACATCAGATGTGCCTGCTATACTCTGGTGTCAGTTTTGACTAAGAATGATGCTGATGATGACGATAAACGATTTTGACTGGGTAATTTTGGGCTTCTTATAATGCATGTAATTTGTGCAGAGGGCAGTGGAAATGTATCAAAGGTGCTTGTGTTTATGAAGCAGGGCAGTGAATATGCATGTGTAGACTGAGGCTGTGAGTATGTGGGTGTTAGTAGACATGTTCTGGGTGGGAATGATTAACTATATTTTTTTGATAATGTCAGAATATTAAAATATTTGCCTACCTTGTTGGGAGAAATCAAATCAAAATGTTCCCAAAAGGAGCAAAACTTTTATTTAGCCGCTGGCTCCATCTCAGTAAACCCACAGGTGATGAGTTGTTGAGTTCCGCATTAAATCTTCAAAGTGCCAGCTAGCATCAAACCGCTTCCTGAACCATTTGGGCGGGACTTCCCAGATGAAGCTTCAAACGTCATCTGTGACGTCACTATACTAAGCGACACAAGCATCGGCACGGAACTTCAGCAGAAATTGCCCTACGTAGTCAACACACGCTTTGATGCTTCGGTATCAGGCTTCGGTAACATCACTAGTAGCATGTCTGCGGGTTGTATATATTGGGCTTAAACATGCACAATCGCTGGTATGGTCCTTTAAACGGGTCATTCATCCTGGAAAACCTTCAGTGTGGCTGAATTAGAGCAGTTCTGCAAAGAAGAGAGGAACAAAATTCCTCCACAGCAACGTGAAACTTTATCTCCAGTTATTGCTGCTCAATGTGGAATAACCAGTTATTAATTTTAGGGTGTGTGTGCTGTGGTTGTTGCAGGTGTGGCCACGGTGTACGTCCGCTACAAACAGGTGGAGGCTCTGACAGAGCAGCAGGACTCCAGGCTGCGCAGGCTGAACGGTGCTGGGCTGCTGCTGGGCTGCTGCAGCTGCTTTGGCATGTGTGTGGTCGCCAACTTCCAGGTTCCTCTGAGCTTCATCACCTCATCCTCCTCCTCTCTGCCCATCGTCTCCCTGCAGCTCTGTAACTCCGTGTGTTTCTGAATGCAGAAGACAACGCTGTTCTCCATGCACCTGGTGGGTGCTGTGCTGACGCTGGGGGTGGGGGCTCTGTACATCCTGATCCAGACTCTGCTCTCCCTCTACATGCAGCCTCACATCCACAGCAAGGCCACTTTCCTGGTCCGCCTCAGCATTGGACTCTGGACTGTTGCCAGCATCATCAGCAGTATCCTGAAAAAGCCAGCACGCTGTTTTGTACCTGTAGCTAAAGTTGTGATTCTTAGCCTGGATCAGACACATCGGGGGGGGGGGGGGGGGNAAAAAAAAAAAAAAAAACAATAACTACACAGTGTTACACTAAATAAGCACCGTGATAACTGAAGCTCATTCATAAAGCTTCTCTCAGGTTAATCAGAGCATCGTGTCACATTAAGCTAGTGTTCCTGTCAGGTGAATCTCAGGTAAAAGAGTCCACGCTTTAAAAGACTGGTACTAAAATAACAGGTAAACACACATTTTAACCTCCATAGTGTGTGTAATAAAGACAGACGTGCACAGTGCAGCAGATGAGGCTTTATGAATAAGCTCAGCACCACTAGAAAGTGTCAGATCAGATCAAAACTCTCCATTTAAAATCTGACTGATCAGCTGAGTGAGTTTATCAAAGTTATCGATCGACACGTGAGATAAATACAGTTTAAACGTCGCCCAGATGAAATTTATGATCAGAATGAAACGTCTTCATTTTGGTGTGATGGTGTTTTTTACGAGTCACTTCCTGACATGTAAATTAATGAAATGCTGTAGCAACGCCTCTTTAGGAAAACGCTAAAAGATGCTAAAATGTTTATGATGAGGAACGTGGCTGTGATGACATTTGTCCATATAGACACGGTAAACCATGCGGTATGTTAATGAATCTGGCCCACGGTTCCCCAACACGTTAATTTACACACAAACTCATGTTTACTTTGTACAGCTGAAGAAACAGCTGAGTTTTGGTCATTTCAGACAGGAATGTAACAGGGTGTGATGGCGTTTAAAATGGAATGTGGAAGCCAGGGTCATGGGAAATGGAAGCTTTTGTCATAGACCACCGTTAATCTTGAAGGACGTGTTGAGGAAGTCAGCGTTAAATAGGTTTGCTTTGTTTAATAACTGTTGTGCACACTGACTTTTCCTCCTAGAAAACTATTTATTGAAGCAGCATTTTCATCAGCGAGGACTGTCACGTGATGATAAACAGGCTACATCTAAACCAGGCAACACCACCCAATATTACTGATCGCATGATGCAAGATGCACGGCAAAGTACAAGAGATTTACTGTGTGAGCCTTAACAGCAACGTCTCTTCAGTGTTTGTGTCATCAGTCATTATGTACAGCAGCCTGAGTGGCGTGGACGTGGCTCACAAACTCCACTGGACTCCTGGAGAGACG
Organism: Lucifuga dentata; assembly: GCA_014773175.1. Taxonomy (NCBI): domain Eukaryota; kingdom Metazoa; phylum Chordata; class Actinopteri; order Ophidiiformes; family Bythitidae; genus Lucifuga; species Lucifuga dentata. The sequence goes on from VXCM01001133.1 coordinate 142,051, forward strand.
GTCAGTTCTGACTCTGCGTGTGTGTGTGTGTGTGTGTGTGTCATCTGCAGCATCACTGACAGATTTTGGATTGTGTGTGTTTTCAGGGTTACACTGCTCATATAATCAGCACGGTCTCTGAATGGTCTCTGGCCTTCTCCTTCATCAGCTTCTTCCTCACCTACATCAGAGACTTCCAGGTAATTTTCTTACTATTGTGATTCAAACAGACCTCTTAAAAAAAAAAAACAAAAAAAAAAAAAANAAAAAAAAAAAAACACTGAATAGAAGCACCTTTTCATGCAACCGTCACTTCACAGTCCAGAGGAATAGAAACTACCTGGCCTGCATGACTGTCGTATCTCAGTCAGACGCAGCCTGAGTGTTAGTTTAGTCCACGATAATTACGATGAAAAAGTCGTCAAACGCCTTTTGTTTTTACAATTATATGAAAAAAGGTAACTGAAAATAAATTCTTGATGAATTCTGACGAAAATGTGATGAAACAAAAACACCTGTTTGTTTTGCTAATATTGCTGGACCAATCAAATTAAACCTGTTTTAAATTCAAATTAAGCCTGTTTTAAATTCAAATTAAGCCTGTTTTAAAATCAAATTAACCCTGTTTAAATTCAAATTAAACCTGTTTTAAATTCCATTAAACCTATTTTAAATTCAAATTAAACCTGTTTTAAATTCAAATTAAACCTGTTTTAGATTCCATTAAACCTGTTTTAAATTCAAATTAAACCTGTTTTAAATTCAAATTAAACCTGTTTTAAATTTATATTAAACCTGTTTTAAATTTATATTAAACCTGTTTTAAATTCAAATTAAACCTGTTTTAAATTCAAATTAAACCTGTTTTAAATGCAAGTTAAACCTGTTTTAGATACCATTAAACCTGATTTGAATTCAAATTGAACCTGTTATAAATTCAAATTAAAAGAAAGCTTAATTAAAAGTGAAAGCTTAATTGAGAAAAAAAAAAAAAAAGAATGAAATAGTGTATAATATGGTCCCAGCTCTCTAAAGACCTGTCCTATGAGTTTAAGGACCATACTGCCAATCATTTCAAAAGCATAACACCATATTTTAGTTTTGTGTTATATTTCCAAAACCCCTAATCTTTCAAAATCAAATGTTCAGGTGATACACCTACCTTAAAATTCAATAGTTTCACCTGCTAACAGCTGCTAACTGGTGAAACTACTGGAGAAGGCAAGGACATTTTAATTTCCCAGTAAAAGAGCAATTTTCTTCTGGGACTATATTCCATGGTGGAGACATACATTTTCATCCATGTTTTCTGTGTTGGAAATGTTTTAATTTAATGTCTATTTTGTTTGCTGTTATTTCACGATCTCAACTGTGTTTTAAGCAAGTAGATTTTTATAGAATACTGGAATGAACTGAAACCAATGGCAGTGGAAGACAGGAAAAACAATTCTGATTCCAAACCAATAGTATGTTTTGGAAAATGGTTGACAGTAATGTAACGTGTATGTGGGTTGTATTTATTGGGCTCAAACACAATACTTTAAACTGGAAATATTCCTGGTAGTCAATAACACTTTCAGTTTATTGTAATTTAACAGACAGCTGCCAGCCAGTCACCAAAGGAACTGATAATAAATGACAAAGTCTCCTGATACATGAAAAAAATGGAGATATAACTGTTATCTTCTCTATCAGGATGTCTTTGAAGTGAAAAGCTTTGTCCAAATCTTCATCCATGTTTTTTTTAAAAGTTTGTGTTCAGTTATTCAGTTATAGTACAACGCCATGCCACTAGGAGGCGCTGCAGAACCACACAGTGGGACCTCTGTGTTAGATATATACAACATGGAGGCTTCCATGCATATTTATGACTGTGACTCTGAGTAAAGAAGTTCATTGCTACGTATGTTACATGTATGACGAGTCTTATTTACACTAAGGCCACATTACAGTCAGCTTAATGTTTAGGACAGCTTTACCAATGAGAGTTAACTGTTGCTTCCACATCCTGTTCATAGTGTTTAAAAGCTGATTGCAGTACTGTGTTTAAAGTGTTATCCATGTTACTCCACGTTAATAACTGAAGCGTGTTAATAACGCCAAATCAAGCTGCAGATACAGCATGAACCTCTGTTTAAGAGAAAACTGGGTTTGGAGATAGTAATATATATATATGTGTGTGTGTGTGTGTGTAGAAAATCACTTTGCGAGCAGAGGCAGACCTGCAGGGCAGCCACCTGTATGACCATGAAGTCCCAGCGACAGTCAGCCACGATCCTGAAGCGTCTGAAAGTTCTCCTCTTCTCGCAGGAAGAACGTGAGCGTCTGATCAGCCCCACGTTTCTACTCAGACTTCACACATGACAGGAAGCTTTCTGCCGTTAGGCTATTTGTGTTCAAAGTGCTTCTGCTCTTATTACATTTTATTCAGATTTTTAGCTGGCAAGGCTCAGAGACTACCAAGGAGAAGAGCGAGCAAATGAAACTTAGGTCCAGAACGTTTCTGTTCATGAGTTCAACACTGAACAAGGTTTACGAAACCGATTCTGATCTGAGCAGTGTGGTGGAAAAATGCTGACGTTAACTAGAAAGGGCCATCATCATCACCTAATAACCTACAGTAATTATCTCATCTCCCCCTCTGTATTTTTATAAAAAAAAAATTACATATATTTTTTAACTGAATATGTTAATATATACAAATTTTAAGTTCATTAAAGATAAATTTAAATTAATTCAATTTAATTAATATTAACTTTTACCCAGTGTTTGCTTCTCAACGGTAGAAATGTAAGTGCCTTAACTGCATTTAATAAATAACTTTGCTAAATTTTATGTTGGTATACCTAATCTGTGATTCATTATGAAGTAGGTAAATACTAATGTGCATTAAATATTACATATATTTTTAGCATATTAAAACTTGATATATGTCAGCACTGGCTGAAATTTTCACATTTTTGAGCAATTAGTTTATTAATACATAAGAAATTATTGCAGTTAATCTTTTGATCTAAGCAATTACCCAGCTGACAATATTCTCAGTATCTGTAACATACTGCAGTATTCTTGTTTACCATCTAAAGTAGAATATGAACAAGTTCTGTTCCTACGGCTGTCTTCAAGTCTGATTTGTACCTAAGTCGGAACAGTTACGTAAAGTGCATATCTAGTGTCAGTATAGTATATATATTATATTTTACCTTTCTATGCATAAGAAACATCAAAGAAACACTTCCAGATATACTAAAACATCTTAAACATAATACCGCTGAACTGCTGACGACGCACAGTGTTTTGATGTGCGTCATAAAGTAGTGTGCCATTTCTTATTACGAATCATTGTACTGTATGTAACTCGAATTTTTATTTTAATAGGCTTTATCGTGGTCGGTTCGTAAGTACGGGTTGTTCATAAGTCGGACGTTCGTAAGTCGGGGACTGCCTGTATAACCTGATTGTCAATAGATAAAAACAAAATCTCTTCACGTATCGTGTTGAATTAGTAATTATAGAAAATTACTCACTTTTGTTAAAATTTGTAGGTTATTATGGCTTGATATCCCATGCTTTATAACTATTGGTGGATAAGAATGTGCACATAATTGATGTCTGAATTTTAAAGGGCAGTTTTCATATTATAGCTTCTCTAAACTATCATGGACATAATTTACACATGAGCACAATGTAATAATTATTAAATTAATAATTATGAAAAAGGGCATATTTGTTTTTAATAAAATGTCACTCCATATAGCATAACCTTTTCAGCTGTGAATCAACTACAACACTGACATTTCTCCATGATTTTCTTCTACAGATATATATATATATATATATAGCTAACTTCCTGCTCTCCCAAAGATACAATTCAAATCCACATTTGCTCAGAGGCTTTCAAAACCAGGGCTCTCTTGAAAAAGAGATTTTTAACTCAATGAGATCTACCTGGTAAACAAACAAACAAAAAAAAAAAGGTTAAATCAAATTTAAAAAAAAAACAAAACTAAACAACAATTTTAAAACAAAAGTACTCAAACAAAAATGGTACATCACCTCACCACAGTGAACCACACTGGCTGTTTGATGTCCATTTACATGACGGCAGCTTGTAGCTTCCATCGCTACAGCCACGTGCCTCTAGTTAAAAAGGAATAAAATCTCAATGTTCTGAGGAAAGACAAAAGCCAAAGTTTTGGGCAGCAATGCATAACATGATATGAACAACAAAACTTCATCCCATGGCGTGCGGCACGGTGTTGAGGGCTGCTTTGCTGCCTCAGGGCCTGGAGAGCTTACAACCTAAAAATGTTTACAGGCCAATGTCAGGATGAGCAGCCCGAACGTTATTCCATTTAAGATGACAGTAACACATGTATTTTGTGTCTCTGAACCAATTTCACCTTGTTCTGGACTGATCTGGATAAAACTTGGTGGCAGGATTTTAACTCCGCTTACATCTTCATAACACTCATGGCTATTACCATCTGCTCTGTATTCATCAGCACACATGTTTAGGTTTATAAATATATTTTATGTTTTTACTGACTTGCATAAAGCCTTCTTACCAGAGATTGGTAAGAAGGCTTTAGAATATCCACCTCCACAAAAATTTTGGAATATATACTGTATATTTCAAACTGTTTCTTTCTGGAAAACCAGGAGGTTTGTCTATGATGCCTTTTAATTCCAGCTTTATTTATTTCTCGATTAATCTCCTTTTATGTGTTTTATGTTTTTATTGACTTGAATTGTTTTCTAATTTTACATCCAAAATAATTATTTTTTTATGCACTTTGCACTGTTTTACTTGGTCTGTGCTTGTTGTCTGTAACAGATCTCTGTTTCTAAAGAGAATTAAGTCTCAGTGAGTCTGGCCTGGATCAATAAAGGTTGATAATGATGTGAGTGATTTTCATTATTCATACTAAAAGTCATTATTTTCTGAAAAGCTTTTATTTCCAGTTTTGGTTGATTTTTCACTATTTTAGTGCAAAATTGCCATTGATACAATGATTATTATTACTTTCGATACTTAGGAAGACAGACATACAATTCATACTTTTTAGTTTTACTTTGCAGTATTAAGTCAAGCAAGAACTTTTACTTCCACAAAATTAAAATATTAGGTGGAAAATTAACAATCAGAACCACATTTTCTATTTTCTAATAAAACTATTCAATTAACTGTGAAAGTTAAAAAAAAACAAAACAAAACAAAAAAAAAAGTTATGCGAGCCCAAATGGTCAAATTGGAGTCTGAAAACATCAAAGATGAATGGGATGAAGTTTTGAGTCCATATTTCAGGCAGAAATGATGATTTCAGACTTCAGTCTAACTCTGCAAACCACACAAACACTCAGCACAACTGTAATAACACTGTGACAGCACGACGTAGCAGAAGACCTCCTCAGTCTGTGTTTAAAATGATCGTCATTACAATTAAAATAAACTAAAACGCTAATGGTGGAGGCTTAAAGGACCAAACCACTCATTTTGCATGTTTGAGCCTAATATATTCAATTTTCATACATGTAACGTTACTGACAATCATTTCCCAAAGCATACTACTGGAACGGTGAATTAAAAATGTTTTTCCTACCTTCCAGACCTCCATTGGTTTCAGTTCATTCTGCTATTAAAATCAACTTGTTGATACTTGAAACGTTCTTGGGATAGGTAATCCATCATCACCAACAAGATGTGTATTCAGGTTTTTTTGGAAGTTATGTAATTTTAGTGTTTAAATACAATAAAAAGTGTGGAGTGAATGTATGCCTCCACCAGGGAATACAGTCCCAAAAGAAGACCTGCGTTTATGGAAAAATTTAAAGGACCGTGACTTCATAAGGCTGTGTAACTATTAGCAGGAGAAACATGGATTTTTAAGGTGGGTGTATCACTTGAATATTTGATTTTGAAAGATTAAGAGATTTAGCAAAATATCAGGAAAGCTGAAATATGGTTTCATCCTTTGGGAAATGATTGTCAGTAACGTACGTATATACTAGAGTATAAGCCGACCCCCTGATTTTGACCTGCAAATTTAGATTTTTAAAGAAACCTGTATATAAGCCTGATGTTGTTCCATCAATGTATTTGTTTAGTAAATTATCTGTTTTCCTGAGTATTGTCATACTATTCCTCTGATTGTCTGCAAATAATTCACGTACGGGTTGTGGCAGCTGTTTTAAAACTTCACCGCTTTAACGGGGCTTCTCTTCCTGACTCACACCGGAATGATAACATCACGCTCTTGTTCTTTTCGTAACTTATTTTCAAAATCAAAATAACAAAACATGATGTGAGGTGAGGTCAAAAACTGTAAGGCTGCCCGTTCCTCATAAACACTGATCAGCCTTCAGCTGGGCATCTATGAATAGAAAATAAATCCTCCATGAAGCAGCCAGCATGGCAATCAATCATGGGCTGCTTCACGGAGCCAACAATGATCAATCAATTAAAATATAAATATTCAAAACTAATAACTTATTTGATTTAACTTTTCCCAAATTAATTTTAATTTAATTTTAAATATTTGATAATTAATCAAGAAATGGCTCTAACGCCGGTAAACATGATATTTAAGTCAGCAGCTGATTACTGTAACTGACCAATCACAGCAGAGCTTACTGGCTGCCGCAAAATGTGCTGANCATTCAAATCACTGCTTTTTCATGGAATCAGATAATTAGAGTCAAATTTAACTTTTCGTTTTTTTTTAATCTATCTTTATTTCGGTCTTAACACATAAAATCAACATAAAAACAAAGAGAAACATCTCAACAGCGACCGAAAAGATGTAGGCTGAAACCAAGCTTATTATGCCTATCTCACTTATCAACATCTACACAACACCATAAATATAAATAGCATGTACCTATAGGTGGTAGTCCATATTTTTCAACAAAATTTGTATATTTATTTCCATATGTCTTCAAAAAAAAAAAAAAAAATTA
>VXCM01001133.1:149220-163958 GCA_014773175.1 Lucifuga dentata
TATGACTTCCTTTAAGATTATAGCAACTCTCTCTCTTTTGAAAAGCACTTTGTATATTCTTTGGTAACAGACAATTATACACTTTATACATTAACTGAGCAATAGCATTATCTACAAGATCATTAAATTTCAATATTTGTAATTTAACAAAAAGTGGGTTTGATGGTTCTCGATAATTACTTCTGCTGATAATTCTTACTGCTCTCTTTTGTAACTTAAAAATTTGATCGATATGAGTTTTTTTTGCATTTCCCCATATCACTACACTAATTTATGTATGGAGCAATAAGTGAATAGTACAGAATAAGCAATGCGTTATCATTCAACAGATTTTTAGCTTTATATAGAATTGCTATTGATTTTGACACTTTAGATCCCACGAGTTATGTGTGATTTCCAGCTCAATTTATCATCAATTATAACCCCTAAAAATTTAGTTTCCTTTACTCTTTCAATTTCTATGTTTCCTAATTTAATTTGAGCGTTTATGTTGACCGTTCGATTACTAAATATCATAAATTTAGTTTTTTCAAGGTTCAAAGGTAATTTATTAATATCAAACCAGTTTTTTACTTTATCCATTTCTCTGTCAACTGTGTGTAACATACTGTCTAAATGTTTTCCTGAATAAAATAAGTTAGTATCATCAGCAAATAAGATATAGTTGAACAAATCCGACGTCATACTTAAATCATTCATATATAAAATAAACAATTTAGGGCCTAACACTGAGCCCTGCGGTACTCCACAGTTTACCTGTAGTAGTTCTGAAACGGTGTCATCTATTTTAACATACTGATATCTGTTCTTTAAATAGCTTGATAACCATGAATGTGCAGCTTCTCTAATACCATACCTTCCTAACTTCTTCAATAATAGTTCATGATCTATTGTATCAAAAGCTTTCTTAAGGTCAACAAAGATTCCTATCATATATTCTTTTTTGTCTACTGCAGTTGATATTTCCTCTACTAGTTCCATTAGTGCCATTGCAGTTGAATGTTTAGCACGAAATCCATACTGATTATCATTTAAAATATTATGTTTCTCTATAAACTTATCTAACTTAGTTACAAACAATTTTTCTAATATTTTTGAAAACAGGAAGCAAGGACACTGGTCTGTAGTTTGAAAATAAATGTCGATCCCCTGTCTTATATAGAGGAACAACTTTTGCTGTTTTCATATGATCAGGAAATACCCCAGATGTAAAAGATAAATTACAGATATAAGTAAATGGTTCAATCACACACTCAATTATATTCTTAAGTAATAACATGTCGAATTCATCACAATCCGTTGACCTTTTTCCCTTATAGTTCTTAACTAAATTCAAAACTTCTGTTTCTTCCACACCAACAAGAAACACGGTGTTGATGTTAACATAGGAATTCCCAGTATAATCATCTACCGTTATCTCAGGTATCTCTTTAGCAAAAATTATTGAATTCATTCATATCATATATAAATGTATCATCTCTCAAGAAAGTAATTTGGATAAGCAGATTTCCCAGCCTTACTTTTAATTACACGGTTTATCACACTCCATGTACATTCATATTGCTTCTATTCTCAATCCATAATTTGCTATAATAATCCTTTCTCTGCCCTCTTATTATACTTGTTAACTTATTTTTATATTTCTTATATTTAGTTTCGGTCTCTTTTGTTCTACACTTAATAAATTTCCTGTATAAGGCTTTATTTTTTTCTTTTTTTTTTTTTAACATGCATTTTGCAAGCCTTTGGTCATTCATGGGTTATTTTCAGATTTATATTTCTGACTATAATTCCTCAAAGGACAATTTTTTTCATACAGTTCCATTAATATTTTCATAAATGAATTATATGCTTTATTAACATTATTAACATAAACCTTATCCCAATTCTGTTTCCTTAAATCATCTTTAAATGCTTGAATAGTTTCCTGTGTTCTATATCTTACTAATTTAAATTACGAACCCGCTTTTGATTTGACCTTTTAATGCACTAAAAGTGTGAGGATTGATCAAAATTGCATGCATATTATGCGAGCTCTCGCATAATATGCACTGATGTGTATATTGTGCACATATTAATATACACTGATTGGTTGATTTTGCATTGAATTATGCGATCGCAGAATCGTGGAATCCTGGAGGGACTGGTTATTGTCTCCAAAGGCCATGCAATGAAATAAGTTAAAGTTTCCAACATTTCTATGACATTTTTGTTTTATTATTTGAGATAGTCTCAAAATTACAGTTTCTGCTCTGTTGAATTATAGAAAACCAAACACTAATGTCAGTTTAACTTCTCTTAGAGGAAATAGTGTGTGTGTGATGATGATGATGATTGCTGACATTTAAGACTGGATTTACTGCACAAGTCTTGATGCTCAATTCTGATCTTTTGCCTACATCTAATTTTTTGTTCAGCATATTTACATTTTTTTTTAAGAGGCTCATATCTGATACCTGTATTTACACGCTTTGACCTTTGATCCTTGGACCAGGATGCAGCTACACATGTACACATTTCTGAGACAATTATTAAAAAAAAAACAAAAAAAAAAGCTTCAATTGACTAAGATGAGAGAAGTATTTAANCAATTATTAAAAAAAAAACAAAAAAAAAAGCTTCAATTGACTAAGATGAGAGAAGTATTTAAAATCTGATCAGTAGGTTAAAACTTTCACATGTAGAGAGAAACATCTGATAAGTTGTGTGAGCGTTTCTCCATCAGGACACGTATGTTCATCAGTTCATCACGGAGAAGCGGGTGGAGGTTTTGCTGCTGTAACAGCAGCCTGTTATCACACACTAACACGTCTATTTGGCATAAACACACATCAGCATGTCTTCTATATATAGTATGTCCTCCATTTCTGTTTACAGAGAGCATCATCATATTGATGACATCATCATATGCAGATAAAGCAGAACATTACATAGGAGTCAGAATGGGAAGGAAATTCTGATCTGTGGATTTAGACAGCAGCAGCATTGATGGATATTTGACACGTATCTGGTTTATTTCTATATATACTAGAGGCTCAAATCAGATCTGAGAATATCTGATTCCATGTGGCTTTTTACCATTTACATCTTCAGGAAGCGTGTCTGATACGTGTCACGTTAGCAAAAGATCAGAATCAGGTCACGTGCATAGTCGTGTAAATTCAGCCTAAAGCATCACGTCTGCAGTCAGTCTGTAAGCCTCATCTGAATAAAAAACTCATCTGAGCTCATTTCCTGCAGCAAAACAGGACAGAAAATACAATCATTCTCAAACACTTTTACAATACTTTCCTTATTTCAAAGTCTTTTGAGATGGACTTTATTTTGTCTACCTTCTGTCACTGATCACTTATAATCACGTTATAATGATGATATCAATGCATTATTACTGTTACAATAGCTGTGGCTCCAACATAAATACATCTAGTCATGACAATAAATTAAGAAGCTTTGTACAGATGATTAAAATCCAGAAAACAGAATTGTGCAGACATCTCACGTCGGCTGTAAATTCTGGATAAACAATCTAAAAGATGCAAATAAAGAACAAAATCACTTCTAATCACTTCTATAGAAAATACAAGAAAACACTGGCAAGTAGTGACAATCAAGCGTTCCTTAGTTCAGCAGGAACTGTTCAGGAAATCAGCCATTTCCCAACACCACAATGATAGCAGGGCACAGGAAGTGTGTCTCGTCTAGTGAACATGTTGCTCACTATCGTCTGTTACATTATTTCTGCTATCTTCTCTTTTTTTTTCCCTCAGAATGATGCTGCAATGCAGAACAAGTACAATCTTGAGTACTTTATAAGAAAACAAGGCAAAGTGTCTTTTTGATGTTAGTTGCCTAGCAACAGAATTCATGTCACATGAAAGCCAAACATACTGTGAACTCCACTTCCCACACAGGAAATATGACACAGATTCTGTGGAGGGCAGAACGTTAAACATCTGTCAGCACAGACCTGAATGTTTCCTCTTATTCCTACGCTATAAATTCATGTACTGGATGCAAAAACAGAACATGGAAATGAGTAGCTGGGGTCTAACTGCATATCAGAGGTCTGTTATATTCTGTCACGTTAAAAAAAAAAAAAAAAAAAAAAAAAACATACACTCATACTCCTCATAATCCTTCAGGTTTGACACAAATATGTTGTTGGCAGGACAGGTAAAATGGAAAATCATGCAGCAGAACTGCTGGTGCAGGGGGAGAGGGAGATAGAGAGAGACAGACAGACAGACAGACACAAAGGGAGACAGACAGAGACAGACAGAAAGAGATAGAGAGATAGACAGACAGAGAGAGAGAGAGAGCCCAGTCTTTGTCTTGTGTTTCAGCTAAATGACCTACTGAAGTAGCAGGAATAAGACAAACATCCAATCAAGTGAAAATAGCAATTAATAACATAATTAAAATAATGAATCTGACTCCCTGTAGGCTTTTGCAGCAGCACAGCATGAGTTTGTGAGAACGTTACTGTGAAGCTGCTATTCTGAAAGTTCACAGTCATTTCCTGTATTCTTCAATGCAGATGTGATCAAAGTGAAGTGTGCAGTCCCGCATCGTCTTCACACGTCTGTAACAGGCGTGCAGCACACGCAGCCAGGCAGACAGCTGGAGGAGCAGCAGGAAGGTTCTGGGTCCAGCCCCACTTCCAAAAGCAGGAAATGGCCCGAAGCTGCAACAGTGTCCATAAGAAAGCATAAGAACCTTAACGCAGCATCATGGCTGTCCAGAATTCTCTGCTCCTTTAATTTCAACGTCACATGTTCAGACTGGACGTTAAAAGGCGGATCCATCACAGATGATGTTCTGGCCCCTCCCAGGGAAAAGCTCCATCTGCCAGTATCGGGGGTCAGCGTACACTAGATAGAAGAACAGAAAAAGCAAAGATTAGTGAGTTACAGCTCATTAAAATCCCTCATTTAAAAATAAGGCTAGTGGTATTTTAGTTTTTGTTGCTATAGTATCAACAAATACCATCACATTTACACTGGTTGTGTCCATCGTGAAGAAAGCATGTTTTTGGACAAAATGCCACAGAGGCACACTCCGAGCTTGTTAGCAGAATAAATATATTGTTGTTTTTGTATTTTCTTGGAAATAGTTGATAATAATAAAAAGATAAAGTAATGTAATAAAGTAGTATTCGTGTCTGAATACTGTTCATTGCGTGGTAAAGACATGTATCTATGTGACGTCTAAGCAGTGGTGTGCTGTCAGGGCCAGTAAGGCCTTCTCTGCTGGCCTAGAGATTTTCAGAATCATCAAATTATGTTTTTATAATTTAATATATATTTTAATTAATGCTATCTGTATTTTACAAAGTTTGTTCCCATCAGTTTTATTTCATATATTATTTCATCACTTCATCACTACAGTCGCTTCTCTCTCCATCAGTTTTGCAGCTTCCAGCGCAGCTCATATAAATTAGAGCTTTCATCCAATCAGATTTTCCACCTGTGCTGTCTCTGGGTAAAAAAAATCTAGCCTGAGGCCTTCAGAATCTCCAGTGAATCTCCTCTGCTATTCAAGCAAAAGGGACGATGTTGTTGATTGTCATATTCTTTAACCAATCAGATTTTGACTTTGCCGTGTTGGGCGTGTTCTTTTACACGTCAGGGCCTTCTAGCTGGCCTTGGCCTACATCATCAGAGTACAGCATTATGCTAACAGCTAACAGCCTGCCAGAAATTCATCAGAAGAAGAAGAGAGCCATACTTGAGTTAGCTGAGCTAACTCAAGTAAACCTAGCTAGCACGTAACAGAGCATTAATGTTTATTTAAACTTTCTTTCTTGACGTTTAGATTTTTAGATATAGTGCTTTAGATTTTTTGTTTAGATTTTTACTTAGTCCTGTTGTTTTTTAACGCACAATGGCTGAAGGAGAAGAAGAAATGGATTTACTGACAACACTTTTTTTCACATTTTGGAACTGAAACACACCGATAATGTACAGCCGTGTGGTTAAACTCTTTCTAAAGACAGAAAGGAGGATGGACTTTGTCTTCAGATGATGAGCAGCTTTGGTAAGTTTGATGGATTTTTATGTGGCTGGAATCTGTGGAGAAGCCTGTTGAATCTGATTGTGTTATTTGTGTTTTACAGCATTTTTGCTTACTTGCTGGTCGTATGAGTAAATGTGATGGTTGTTGTGAGTTTGTTCTTGTTTCTTTGGTAATGACACTGATTTAGGCTATGCCATGTTTATATGTGATGCAGCATCCTGTCATAATGCGTAATAATGCTACATCCTATTCATGTCTCTGCAGTTAGTGTGTTGTAACTGTCATAGGTGTTGAGCCTCGTGTTAAATCACTTTATTCCACTCGATAAAGATTAATGTCACTGTGAATATGGGCTGGTTACGTCGAATAACAGCAGCCTATAGTCCTAGTGTTACACTGAGGTAATTAGAAGGTGGTTTAATTGTGGGAGGAGAGCACTGAAGGCCTAGGTGTAAAATACACGGCCTGCTACTGCGTCTAAGTACAGGATTTTAAAGTTGAAGCAGAAGTAGCTCATAAAATCAGACACTTTGGACTCATTCTCACTTCCACAGCAGATAATCGTGATAATAGTAAAATGTGCACTAAAAGCAGTTTGGTCACGTACACTGTAGCATTGTACTAAGCACTACTAGAGTCTGATCTCTGCTGTGACGCTAGTAAGTAAAATGCTGCAGCAGCCAATAGCAAAACAGCTTTGAGCATTCCTAAAAGAAGACGGATTTTATATTTTCTATTAACTGACAAACAATTCTTGTGGTATTTCCAACTCTGAATAAACATTACATCCATGCTGTACACAGAGAAACACACTTTTTCAAGGATATTCCTGGTGTTCCTTGTATTTCTTAGCATACCTACTGCAGTAGATTAAGATTTTACTTCTACAAATCCAGTGTGTTTGAAGTTTGCGGTTCAAACCCTGACAGGTGGCCGCAATGAGAAATCCGTACCCATATCTCCAGGTGCCAGCCACAGGTTGAAGGAGCTGCAGAGCTTCTGACAGTGCTGAACAGGCAGAACACGAACGGTGGGCAGCCCCTCCCCCACCACCAGCCAGCCCAGCACGCCTACGCCCTGCAACACACGCTGCAGCTCGGCATCATTTATAGCATCCTTGCTGTCAACTCTAAGAGGACTGAGGCTAGAACATTATTTAGCTGCAAAACTGCACTTTATTACAAGTTGCTTCAACAATTTCACACAAGTGCTCCTTTCTGACAACTTACTGAAGCCAGATGTAGTGCTAACCTCAGCACAGGCACGAGAACGTTCCTGTGAAGCTTAATATGTTCCTGCTGGCCAATCAGGACGGCCTGTTTTTTTTTTTTTTNTTTTTTTTTTTTTGTTATTACAGGTTTGTGCTCAGCTGAACTCACCTTGCTCTGAGAGTGTGTGCTGTGGGTGACGAGGCAGCGCTGCAGCATGGTGCCAGCACTGTCCAGCAGGGGGCAGAGCTCTGCCTTTGGGAACAACCACCTCAAAACCTTCTCCCTCGTTCCAGAGCGAAATCTCCTGGGGGAAACCACACAAACATGCAATCATTGTCAATCTTAGCAGTCACTTCACCCCTTTTCTCCCAAATTATGACACTTCTGAGGGCATGTCCAGACGGTGTCCAGCCACATTTGTGACTAAAGCCCCCAGCCTATCACTTTACAGGTTTACTGGCAGGCTTCAAATCCACGAATAATGAAAATGCTAATCACACAACATATGAAACAGCCAAGTAAAGATCCCAAGTTTTGCTGCCTGGTCTTTACCTCACCATCTTCATGGTTCTGCTGACCATGCTGGATCTGTGTGAGAATCCAGACTCAATAAAATAAGAAGTATAGGTGTTAAGCCACGCTAGCATGCTACAAGCTAAATGACAAAGGAGAATAAGAACACCACCAGTGATTTAGCATGATGGAGCCCAATCTGCATACACTTTATTACTAACAACCAATTTCCAAAACATACTACTGGAGCAGCAAATATTATATTTCCTGCCTTCCGGACTGCCATTGGTTTCAGTTCCAGTATGACATAAAAATCCACTTGTAAAGACTTGAAATGCTGAGATAATCCATCACAGCAAACATGATGTCTATTAGCTTTTTTTTTTTTGTCTGATCCAACATGGAGCTGCACGGAAGACAACATGCCTCCGCCAGGAAGTATAGTCCCAGGAGAAGGATGCTTTTACCAAGAAACTGTAGTGACCATCTATAATCATGCAAAAGTGTTAGCAGGTGAAACATTGATTTTTAAGGTGGGCGTATCACCTGAACATTTAATTTTGAACGATCAGAGGATTTGAAAAAATAACAACAACTAAAATACGGCTTCATGTTTTGGGAATTGTTTGTCAGTAACGTAATTATGTGTATGCAGGTTGGATTTATTGCTGACATGCAAAATCGCCAGTATGTTCCTTTAACTTTCTGATTGTTTTCAACGGGAAACAGTTGTGGTTCTTTTAGAAGTTCTTCTGTGGGTGTATCAGAGTTTGTCTATAGTGTAGCAGCATGTCGATATGCGTATGGCCTGAATGAAAAGAGAGCTTCCGCTTCATTAATGGTAGCCACATGCCAAACACACGCCAAACACAGCTTAGCTTAGCTTTCTCGCACAACTGTTTGTTTGAAGCGGACTTTTAGGGAGGAATGGTCAAAGATTCTTCCTCACAGCTGTGCAACAGGAAACGCTGCTGGTCTGCTGCTGAAGGAGCATCTAACAGTTATTAAATAAAGTTAGAACTGTGAATTAAAAAGAAGTTCCATTATGTCAGTAGTTCAGACAGAATGTGTGAGTGACTTAAGTGAAGGTCAGGCCAAATATGAGTGATTAATGCAGGAATCCAAGAAACTCCGAAAGGTTCACTAACCTTTTCTTGCCTCTGTAAAGATTATGCTGACGTAATGATGTGAACAAAGGAGCTCATCCAAGTTTGGTCTAAGTTTTAGGTTGTAAGTTTTAATTTTAGGTTTAGAATTCCCCCGCCCTACTACAAACATCTGCGCAAATTCACTCTGAAAACTCGCGTGTTGAATTATCCAGCAGAGCTTTAACGGAAAGGTGTACCAGAGCAGGGTGAAGTTTGCAGGTCCTTGAGGAAGGCTGAGGACGTGGTCCTGCAGACTGTCATCCTCCTCGAGCAGAATGGACATGGAGCCTGAATGGGCCAAGTAGAGCTCCTCTAGCTGCTGCCGCTGGACGCTGAGAGATTCCCCGCCCTGCAAAATCCAGCGTGAACAAACAGGGGAAATGACTGGAAAGGGGGCAGCACAGAGGCTAGCAAGCTGCTGAACGTGTCTCCTACCTTTCATGCAGCCAGCAGCTTCCGTTTATTCCAGCAGAGTGTGAAAATCATATTAACAAGCTCTGAAACTTGCTTGAGTTCAGTAATATCACATCAACACCAGCAGAGGGTTTTACTCTTGACATCACTGTCTGAGAAAGTGTCTACCAGAGGCTGGGACTTTATTTCTGATGCTCGAATAAATTTTTTTAACGTGGTCAAATCTGATTGTACCGTTCAAAGGCTGGATTATAAAAAATACAGAAAACCACTGAAACTAATAAAATACATAAGGCGTCAGAAACAATGCTGATAAGACGAGCAAGGACGGAACAAGGAAAGTTCCGTCCTTGCTCGTCAAGAATAAAAAAGAACCGCCAAGAATAAACTATGGGTCTTCCTACAGTTTGTGGGGGAATGATGTTGTCGATTAGACATTTTGTATGAAGATTACTGTACATGTATGACCAAAGCGTTAAAGTAACAACGGTACTATGTGACTGCACCTTCAGCAGCACCAGCTGAGGTCCTCTTCGTACAGTCACTGTCCCCCTCAGGCTCTCTGGGACTTCCAGCACCGAGGAGATCTCTGCACAACCTGAACAGTTCACCAGGCTCTTCCTGACAGAGCCCACGCTCCACCACTCATGGAAACCTGCAGGACATACAGGCCACATACAGAGGACATACAGGTAACATACAGGCGACATACAGAGGACATAAGTCATTTTCCTGCATCATGTATCAGTTTGAGCATTATTTCTCCTTAAACCTGCTTCACGCAGATTTTCTCTGCTCCTGTTTAAAACGCTGTGCTCAGAATCAAAATCCTCTTGCTCGCGTGCACTCTGAGCTTTACTTGCACACGGACCTCTCTGCTCGCACACAGAACATACAGAACATATTCCTGCTAAAACTCCACCCATAGAAACAGGCTACTGGTTTGACTAATGACCATAGTAAAAGGTTATGAACTCTGGTCGCAGTGCTGCAGGAACAGGATGCTGAACCTATAAACAGCTCTTTATTTAAAAAAACAAAACATGGAAGTAGACGTCATGACATTATAATAAGGAATGCTCTTAACGCAAAGAGCTTCACTGCAGCTGACTTTACAGACAATGAGAAGCAGCGATACATTTAATTCAAGACGTTTCCTTTACATAGCTGAAGAAGTATGATCATATCTAGTCTGCAGGGAGGCACTTAGTTGAAAATATGGAGCTTTCTGCCAGCCAATCAGAAGTTGTCACAGCTGACGATCTGCAGCACATCTGCGCAGAGTTTGAAGCGTTTTGCAGCTCAGGCGCAGCAGCAGAAGCTGAGAACTGACCAGAGTAAAAACTGCAAAGATCAGATTAGACATCTTTGGGTCACTAACAGTGTAACTCCCCAGTAAAAAAAAAATTAAAAAAAAAAACTGTGTTTTTTTTATTACTGGTCCTCAGGCTGTAAAAAAAATACAGTGTGGTCTATTAGAATACACGTAAAATCTGTGACGTTTTCCATGTAAATGTGGAAATAAGCAGAAAGTGTGACATCACTAGAAGCTGTGTGGAACATCGTCACATCGTGCTGGATAACTTGGCTCATCGGGTTTTTACAGACGTGTGGACTCCATGATGCTGTCATTAAAGCTGAAGATACTAAGATATTCTGACATTCATGGACATTTTTCAAAGATTCAACTTTTCACTCTAATTGTTAAGAAGATATTATCATTTGGAATGAAAAATCTGGTATTAAATTCAAAAAGAACGCAAAATAAAAGCATTTTCACAGTGGTCTCAGCCTTTTGGACTCCTGATAACGGGTACTGTGATACTTTAACTGTGGAGAGGATGCCAGAGGAGCTATAAAAAATATATAATTCATGTCTTAACGTGCTTGTAGAGCACGGACAGACCTTGTAGGTTGTACTTCTTAGCGATAGGCAGCGACAGCAGGCGGACGTGGCTGAGGGGCGAGGACCAGTTGTAACAGCCCAGGTTGACCAGAGCCAGCTGGGGGGTGCTCTGAACGTAGGTGAAGGCCAGCAACACCAGCAGCAGGAAGCCCACTGCCACCACAAACTGCAGACAGAACAGAGGCGTGAGGACCTGCTGCTGCTAGTTTAACTTATCTGACCAACAGCACAAAGAAATATGGGCTGATGGCTCATTGATGTTAATTCTGCCTTTCTCTCATTCCATCAAAAGACAGCTTGAACAGTTAAGTGTGATGAAATTCTTACAGGATTCACTGTTTGCAGTGCATAGATAAAATAAGCTTCATTGTTGTAATTTCAATTTTTAATTGAGTCGAGTGTTAGACAACGTCAAAAATCAATGAGATAAAATACCAAAATACCAGAGCCCAAAGTCATATTTCATATTTCAAACTGTCCAGTTGTATGACATATCACACAGCTGTACAGTAAACAACAATATGAACACAGAATGTTCTCTGGACTGAATAGCTGCTTAAATCGACTTTTCAGCGGTTCTCAATTTTGGTTTTCCAGTGCCATAGCCCTGCATATTTTCCATCCCGTTTTGCAGGAGTTGGTCCCTCCCAGATCTTGACTGGCCCAAGCTTGTCAGGACTGGGTACAGCAGTGTTGTGGCACTCGAGGACCAGGACTGAGAGCCCCTGCTGTCGTGGTTTCAGGCCTGCTTAATAAATCTGAAGGTGTGGTAAACAGTCATCTTGTCAACCCTGACCTTGATGATAGCTCTCAGGATGGGGAATTGAGGAGGCTCTCTCCTGGGCTCATTGGTCTCCAGAACCTGCTTGATGAATTTTTCGATCTCCCTCTCGGTCATGCCGTAGCGATAGCCCGACTGCCGCAGGATGTCGATGCTCTCAGACAGCTTGTCATAGATGCACGGCTCGCTCATTGTTGTCCCCATAATGGTGGTAGTAGTCGCAGTAAAAGTGGATTCTCAGTCAAGCACGTCTCTCTTCAACTGCAGCCGACTCCACAGCATTTTGCCACCTGGGAAGCTACTGGAGATATTAATTATTGCTTCAAAAAGTTTCAAGGAGTAATTGTAACTCAAATATAATAATTAAGGCTAAATTCCAGGGGTGGCAAGTATCTATGTACATTTACTCAAATACGACTAAAATACAAGGATTTCTACATTTCTGGCAGTACTATTCATAACTTTATACCAGATGGCTGTTGGAAAATTAATACCAATCTTCTAACCATCTAGAAGGAGTAATATGTTGAACAATAAAATAAATTCCACCAAACAAAGATGAAACGGGTGTAATTGACATTAAAGGACCATACCATCTATTTTGCATATTTGAGCCTAACATATTAATTTTCATACATGTTACGTTACTGACAATCATTTCCCAAAGGATAAAACCGTATTTCAGCTTTCCTGACATTTTGCAAAATCTCTTAATCTTTCAAAAATCAAATATTCAAGTGATACACCCACCTTAAAAATCCATGTTTCTCCTGCTAATAGTTACACAGCCTTATGAAGTCACGGTCCTTTAAATTTTTCCATAAACGCAGGTCTTCTTTTGGGACTATATTCCCCGGTGGAGGCATACATTCACTCCACGCTTTTTATTGAGCTTAAACACTAAAATTACATAACTTCTAAAAAAACCTGAATACACGTCTTGTTGGTGATGATGGATTACCTATCCCAAGAACGTTTACAGTATCAACAAGTTGATTTTAATAGCAGAATGAACTGAAACCAATGGAGGTCTGGAAGGTAGGAAAAACATTTTTAATTCACTGTTCCAGCAGCATGCTTTGGGAAATGATTGTCAGTAATGTTACGTGTATGAAAATTGAATATATTAGGCTCAAACCTGCAAAATGGCCAGCATGGTCCTTTAACAATGGCTCCGGAAGCGATGCTGCTCAGCCAGCATGCACAGCACCGCAGACATTAAGGACAGACATGGACATTTCCTGCAACGCCAGTCAAACATGGTAACTGCATGTGACAGAGCTCCTTGCTGGCATCACACAAGGAAAATATGATTCCATTACTACATGTTAACAGTAATGTCAGAATATGATAAATAAAACTGATAAATCTCAGTGATGATGCACTGTAGCTACACATCCTATTCTTTTGTTTGCTTGGTTGAAGGAATACAGTGGCATCTCCTGAAATGTATTTAATGCATAGCATTAAACTACATTTTTAATTACTTAACAGTAATTCCTGCATTATTCATCTATCATATCACTGGATAATTTCTACCGCGCTTTTACATCTCTCCAAACTTCGTGATGGCATTTAGGTCTTTTGTATTTGATCACTGAATACTGGGATGTGTAGGAAGCACATAAAGAACGGAATAGTCAGGATAAATGTCCTCATTAGGGAAATGTTTCTGTCTTCATGTAGCATTCTATAACCTCCAGTTATTTGGTAATAACAGCACCGCTGCTACAGGCTCCACCTTAGCTTTAGCTAGCCGCATGTAGCTACTATAAACTCAAGACTAAAATCACCAGATGATTATGCTATCACTTTGATCGGAAACTGCTTAATCGTCTCAGTATGTCGTTTAAAAACTGTCACTACATTGAGTGTCAACTGAGTTGTTAGCTTAAAGCAGTTAGCTTGGGTTTGCTACCACGGCTAACGCGTTGTATCCAACGCCGAAACATTAGCAGAAATAAACTGTTCCTACCGCAAATTGAAAGTGACTGTCGCAAATATGAGTGTCTTCCTTCGAAGGTGACGTTCCACAACAAAGTTTATTTTTAAAATACCTACTGGATACATTCAGGAAACCTTCTTCTCCTTTTTCTCCTCCTCCTCCTCCTTCTTCTCCCTTTTTCTTCTACTGCTTCTGCTTCTTCTTCTGAGGTTTTACGGCAGTATGGCATCCTGTAAGTCGCAGTACTGCCATCTTCTGGTTTGTAGTGCTGTCCGACATAACCATTCCTCAGCTTTTCTCTATTAGTCCTGTTATAAAATAAACAGCCCTGTTTACCGTTACAACATTTCAAAGATTCTCCCAACATCACTCTCACACATCATGTCCACATTTCCTCATCTTTACAGATTCAACATAAAGTTCATTGTCATAAAAAGATCTTGAAAATGATGCTGCTTGCCACCGGATGTGGCAGCATCCGGTGGCAAGAAGAAAGAACTTTCTCACAAAGATCCATCTGGAGTCCTGTGTTTTTTCAGTCAGGATCCTGCAGGTCTTTCCAGGTTGTCGGCTGGATTCCCGGTGTCTCTCTGACCTGCTGTCTTCTGTCTCGTAGCTTTGATGGACGTCCTGATTTCATCAGGCGCTGCACTTTCCTCTTCTNGTAGCTTTGATGGACGTCCTGATTTCATCAGGCGCTGCACTTTCCTCTTCTTAATGATGGACTTAACGGAGCTTCCAGAGCCTTGGAAATCTGGTTTCTATCACCTGATGAGGGTCCTTCCACAACTTTGTACGGACTTGT
>VXCM01001134.1:5346-21503 GCA_014773175.1 Lucifuga dentata
GGGGGTGGAAGAGCAATTAAAATGACAAGCTGGCAATTAGCAAGCCCCCAAATCCCCTAAAGAGTGAGGTAATATGGCTAATGCATCAGCTGTGCTTAGTGCATGTATACAGTATATATGTGTGTGTGTGTGTGTGTGTGTGTTGGGATCCTTGAGTTGGGTGTTAAAGCCTTCTGCTAGATAATTCTCAGCAGCAACAATGGAGCACTGCGCTGGCAAGGACAAGTCGGATCTCTTCCGCACCTACAGTATCTACGCTACCCTATTTAACCAGTTCACTTTAAGTGTGTCGGACACTAAAGCACACGGAGCAGCACTAGACGCAGCATAAACACAGCATTAACAGCAACAAAGAGTACATCACCAAGCTGACAAGTACACACTGCAGAGAGAGAAAATTTCTCTGTGCAACAAACTGTATAAAAATTAGGGATGGGGGTTTTAAACAATCTCATTAATTTGCAAGATGTTCAAAAAAAAACTTTCACATTTGCAAGGATTTGTTTTAAAAAGAGAGAGCCTACCAATATCTAAAGCTGTGGCAGTCGGTCTATCTTTATCTGTGTGTGCACAAGAAGCTTCTCACACGAGCATCAAATAATGCATCATTGTCTCTATTATCATTATCTCTATTGTCTTTTTAACAGTAGTTGTACACTTGGTTACACAAGTGTCCTTTAAAGAACTTTAAAGAATTAACAATATTTATGAATTTTGCATCCTACTAAAATGTCATGCAGCATGTTCACTGGTCTGCCCTTCCACAGCCTGTACCGGTGCAGACCCAGCCATGGCCAATGTGTGCCCAGATGAGATAACTCGGTGTAGGCAGGGGGTGGGTATGAGGAGTGCACCAGGGAAGGCTGCCTCCTATGGAAAAAGAGAGCTTGGAGTTTGGCCAAGTCTTTCTTCCTTGCCACCTCCCAACTCACTCCTTCTGTCATGTAGCGGGCCCTATGAAACAAGTCAATACAGAAAAGGAGCTCAAGCAAAGAAACAAATGACTTGGAGAGTATATGTGTGCATAGAATCACAGAAATAGAAGAATACATGCACGTGGGGGGNGGGGGGGATTATCATGGTGAAAAGACGTGCAGCGACTTTCTTCATCAAAACCTTGGCATTCGATCAGAGGAGGGGAAGCTATTGTTGGAATACACTCTCCCCTTTCCCTGTGCACGCAGGCAAATGCATTTGAATACACACAGTCAAATGCACAACTTCAAATACACAGAAGCTCAAATGCACACAGTCTTATACTTCATTCCTGCATCCTCACCCTCCCCTTCAGCTTTCAAACTTTAGCAGAGGGCTGAGTGCCACTGTCACATCTTCTTTCCAAAGTCAATTAAAGACGCTGGATATGTTTGTGTGTGTGTATAGGAGACTGTATGAGTGTGTTTGTTTATGTGTGTGTGTGTGTGTGTGTGTGTGTGTGTGTGTGTGTGTGTGTTAAAGGGTGGGGTGGCTGGAAAATTTTAGATTGGCAAACTTTATCTGGCACCCCCAAGGGACTGTGCAGCCACTGTAAACGATTTATCGGAAAAATGCATCCCAGAATGCACCTCAGGGGCTCTTGCCCAGGGGCGATTATTGAATGACCTCTGAGAGTTTGACTCCTGTTAACCTTCCTGCCCGCCAACAAATTAACTTCCCTCAGCAGTGAAGCAGCAGTAGGATGACTCGTACCACAACAATGGCTCAGCAGCCATATTTACAGGGAACCACAGGGTTCAGATAGTGTCAGATCCAAAACAGAAGAAAAGTTTCTAAAAGGATGAGGACACTTTCATTAAGAAGAAGTGAGAGTAATAGTGTTGGTTGAGTATTAATTATTACTAAAAAGACTGAATGGAATGTAAATTAAAAAAAAAATAATGGTAGTGATATCCTAAGTATGAAAAATACATAAAATGAGCCCATGGCACAGTTTTGAACACCCACAGTATTCAATTATTTTCTGTTTTGTGTGTGTGTGTGTGTGTGTGTGTGTGTGTGTGTGTGTGTGTGTGTTTTAATTAAATGCATATAAGCTAACAATATTTTTTTGCTATCATTTTGACATTCTGGAACAAATCTTATTTTACCTACCTAGTCGGAGTCTCAAAGCTGCAAGTGGTCCCCCATGAAAGGCCAACATCAGTACATCTGTCCCATATGGTTCTCCGTCCAGGCCAGTCCCCCAATGCAGGCCCTCCAGCCCCCCAGAGCACTGGAGGTGTTGAGCTAGTCTTAGTGTGGTGGCTGGAGCTACATCTTCTGCTACCAATGCCATACCCAAAGGTGCCAAGCCAAGATCAAAACACATCAGCTCTCCCTGTCCTCCCCCTACCATGACCATGGCTCCAGCTGGGTGCCAGGCTAGGAGGGTGGGTGGTACGAGACAGGGGGCTAGTAGGGAGACCCCACGTCGGTGGTCGTAGAGGACCAGAGAAGAGTCGCTTAGGCCCAGAAGTAATGTGGTTTCTGAGGGGTGATATGAGCAGGAGACAGGATGGGATGGCAGTGGGATGCGGGTGACAGACAGTCGGTGCAGGCGTCCCCGTGCACATTCATACATACAGGCCTCAGCCCAGGATGCCTCTCCAAATCTTTCGAGTTGGGGTCCTGTGGGCAACTCAACGGTCAGCAGCTGGTAGGGCTGAAGCAGGCTGAACCTGCAGTCCAAAGGATTCCCTTCTGTTCGGATAGAGCTGAGGACCTGGCAGCAGGAGTAAAGGCAAAGAAAGAGAGAAAGAGAGAGAGAGAGAGAGAGAGAGAGAGAGAGAGAGAGATATTGCAATGACCATAACATAACCCTGTATAATATTATCTAGAAGGCTCCTTGTTTCTCTCTTAATATGAAGGTTATTGCTCAAAGTAAATTTTCAAATGTACCTTTATGGCTGCACAAATTCTCTGTTCTAATTTTTTGCACCAAAATATTTAAACATGTTTGGCAAAAAGTGTAGACACGCCTGTGAAGCTGAGATCAACTTACAGTGACTGAATTTGGATTTGTTTAAAGATTGTTCAGTATGTGGTATTTGCTGTATATCTATCTGGAGTTTACCTTTGCGGCTGGAGTAACCTTCTGGACCTCGATAGGATCATTGATACTGGAGTGACAAGGGGACTAATGCCTTATTCGACTCCACTTGGGATGGTCTGCAGAATCTACCAAATGTCCAAGAAAACCAAAACAATATACCTACTTGTTGGCATCGCCTCAGCTAGACATGGTATTAAACACCACAAACAACAACAGATCTAGTCATACTGTTGCTGAGTTAACATGTTCTTGTATTTTGGCTTTAAAACTGTTAGATACTGACTTGAACCAATAATGTTCAATGAATGCTGCTTCTGAATAAAAGAAGGATAAGGAAATAGAAAGAGAGCGCACATGAGAGAATGACAGAGAAACAGAGAAATGAGTCATACCATGGCAGCAGCCTTACGCCCCCTGGAGATGAAAGAAATGGAGCCTTTCACTTTGCTCATAAATACTCAACTGTCAATCAAGCCAGCTAATGATAAGAGCTCCACTTTAACTCAAGGTCAACAACATCTTCTCCCTGAGCATTTAATGGCTTGGCATCCAGCACCCAGCGATAAACAACCTCCTGTGTTTACCTGTGTGAGGAGCCAAGAGCTGAATACCAGACATGAACTGAATGACAAGAAACACGCCATTTTCAATATAAACAGGATGATACAAGTAGAAAGCTTGAAATGATGTGACCAATGGAGTTTAGAATTTAGATTATTTGCTCTTGGACCACAATCAATAGGTGGGAGGGAGTAGGCACAATGGTCCTGCTATGCAAGCAGTGTTAGAACTGGATGAGATAGGCTGCGCCACCTTTGGTACTGTTGATAAAACACCCACAAGGATCCAGGCACAGTAGGTGGATGACAACTGTCTGAACTAAACAGCAGCCCATCAGTTCCACAGTCTCTAACAGAGCTTTTTAGGGGGGGATTTCACCTTACCAAAGCCCCTATCAGAGTCCTGCATTCACCATAGCAGCTTTGGCTAAATGAGCCCATTTCTTTTTGCTATGTAGACAGAAAGGAGGATCGGCTGCCTGCCTGTTTTCCTTCCTTTCACAAAGCTGGCCGGCCCAGTTTTTTGGCAGGCATTGCCAGAAAGGACTTAGAGGGAGGGAGGGAGGGTTTTTTTTGGGTTTTTTTTTTTTGCCTGTCCATGGTCTACAGCAGGAGAGAAGCAGATGACTGTCCTCCTGAAAGCATTTTTCACTCTCCATAATCCCCCATAGCCAGCTTCTGCTGCTCCCCAGGGGGTGGGTGCTGTGTGTGATTGTGTGTTTGACACAGCAGGCATGAGGGGTCAATTCACGTAAGGGGTGGCGTAGCCTTGGGAGGGTGTGGTCCTCTGCATAGCCAGATTTTTGCAGGGAAAAAATGTCACACACATAATCACACACCTCACACACATAGCAGGTGAAGGTCCATCAACTCCATCTGCACAGTGCCGTCACAGGAATCACAAGCCCTACTTCAATTTTGCAGACTGACCCACCAACCACATCTCATCCTCTCAGCTTTTCATCCTGTGCCCGGCTTGCTTGTGCCTGCTGTGCCATCATGCCACCTTGGCATGATTGGGGATGAGGTGCAGCTGATTCAGCTCTCCCATCCTGACAATGACCCTTCAAAGAAAGAAGGAGGGTGGTGTCAGCTAAAGCTCAAAAGCAAAGAGCAAATACTGCATGTCCTAGTTCAAACCTCTTAGATATCCAATGTTTCCACTGGGGTTGTGGTACTTGAGTTGGGACTTGATACAGCAAGCACAAGACCCCAGAAAGCAGCACAGCTGATTAGGAGATTATACTGTGGCACTAAGGCTCCCAGGATTTGAGTTTTGAAACCATAAACATGAAAATGTTTAGCAATCATAGGCATGATGGCAAATGAACCAAATGATGAGATGTTTTATCTGCAGCTGTTAGCGTGTAAACCCCTGTAATGTCTTGTTTAGCTACACACACACATTATTTGAAGATCCTAATTAGAAAACTCAAAAATCTAAATTGCTTGTGTGATTTTTATGGTGTAGTAACTACTGCGTCCATGCATGAAATTATTTGTTGACCTGACTGTATGCCTAAAAATTGTAATTATTCAGTAAGTGCCACAGAACATACAAGCTGAGTTCAGCACAAAGCAGTGACATCACAAGGCTATTTAGCCCATGTGCAGTTCTTTTGTTGTTTTTAAAAGTATGAAATATGTATGCATCATTTCAATATATTCATAAAAAATATATACAGGCAAACCTTTATTTGACCACGAATTCTGCAAAGTAAATTGTGGCAGTTGAATGCATTGTATCTCCTGGTTCTAAGAGCATTTAATGAAAATGGAAATAAAGACGGTCAAGAGAGGGAGTAAGCAAATTAATGAAAGGTTGCGTAAGAGAGAGACTGTCAGAGAGGAGTGCAGATGTACACAAATATGCTCAAAAAAACAGTGAGAAAAGATGGAAATGGAGTAAGTAAAGGAGAGAAGGATGTGGTGAAAACAGACAGAAGCAAAGAGAGCAGGGTAAGAGACAGATAAAGAGAGAGCCAGAGAGAGGGATAGGGCAAGAGAGAGAGAGAGAGAGAGAGAGAGAGAGACTGTAAGTAGCTTTCTCCAGGTTATTGGTTTCAGTGACTGGTCAAAACTATTCTTCTTCATTCTTCTTCTCTCTCTCTCTCTCTCTCTCTCTCTCTCACTGGCACCTTTTTTCCCCTCCATGNTTCTTCTTCTCTCTCTCTCTCTCTCTCTCTCTCTCTCACTGGCACCTTTTTTCCCCTCCATGGCATGAAAGATAAAGCGGACGGGCCCAACTGTGTGGCTGGCCCTTGTTCACAGCAGAGGCCTTTTGAAGCCAATTTTCCAGCTCACGGAGCAGAGAAAGACAGGCAGAGACTGGTAAAGAGACGGAGGGACTCGCAGAAAAAGAGGGGGATGAAAGGACGGGANAGGGGATGGAACTGGTAAGTTTGAGGATGTGAAATAGAGGTAGAGTGTCTATACTGATGTGAGAAAATGCATAGGCACAGGGTGCATAATACCAAGGATAACCAAAATATTCCTCATTCGTTTAGACAGACTCCAACAGTCATAACTGGCACCACATATGTATAGTACTGAGGAAATTTTATAAACAAGGCCTGAGACTGTGGAACCAATGTTTTTTCTGTGACTTTACAAAGCATTGAAGGCAATTCTGCATAATGGATTCTATAATTGACCCTTCCTTAGTCCAAATGATTCCTGTGTGCTGCTGCCATACTACCTTTTTAATACTAACTATAACTCTAACAATGCGTCCTAACCTTCAAAGTACTCTTGCTGCGAGAAGTACAGATCAAAACCTTAATCAAAACATTCTCCGCAATTATGCATAGTTTCTAGATAAAATTTACAGTTGTTTTTTCATGAGCAATCCGTTGAGGTTTTTTATGTTGCACTAAATATGAATGCTATGCTACGCAGTTGTAAAGTCAATAATAATTAAAAGACAGCCGAAAACACACAAATGCAGATCAAACAACTGCAGAGAAACTGTTTGGTGACAGATAACAGGATAGTCATACGCATCAACAAACACTTAAGCGTGTTTGCACACACATAGGCAGACTTACAGACTCACTCATGCATTACATGCACACACAAGTAAATATAAAAAAAACCCACCAAAAAACAACAACAAACAAACATGACTAGAAATGAAGAAAACACGCATCTGGTGCTTTCTTTTCATTAAGATTATTAAATTCCAAGAAATGGTTTTTGGGGATGGTGGGGTGGGTGGGTGAAGGAGGTGAGGAGGAAGGAGGGATCATTAAAAATGTTAACTGGCTGCATAAATATGAACCACGCATGTGATTTTTTTCTCCTCCCTCAGCATGCTGTGGCTCCACTTATCAGCAAATGGGGGGGTACGAATTAAGACCACATAGGGAAAGAAATCAGACTTTTTTAAATGCCGAGAGACTGACTAGAAAATTGGCTTAGTGCAGCAGATAGCAAACTGAACAAAAGGAACATATATATGAGCTTGAAGTGATTGAAGTTGCTGGCGTCTCCCGATGTGCGACTGTCGTTTGATTCCCGCCACGGCTCTTACATAAACTGTTCGCTTAATTTCACACTATGCATCTGAAAAATGACAACAAACGCTTTCATTAGAGCGTGATGCCGCAGCCCCATGAAGGGACTTTAATGTTCTTTAAGCGTGGAAGGAAGGAGAACGAGGAAAGGAGGAGAAGGGTGTTTAAGGAGAGAGAATAAACTCGGTGAAGGAGTGTGATAAATGTGGAGAGCATTCCAAAAACAAGGAGCAGAAAAAGGAGCGAACAGCATCTGTGTTGACTATTTCAATATTCATATGCGCCCCCCCACCCAACCTCCCACCCCTACCTCTTTCTCTCCTTCATGATTTTGTTTTCCTAGCATGCAATTGGTAACGCTCATCTTTCCTCCCTCTCACAGACAGTTTCTGCTTTAGTGTGGTGAATATTTTGCATATCCTTACAGAGGGATATGATATGCAGAGCAGAGTTAAGCCAGAGTTAAGGCAATTTGGGATCTTTCATCTGCTTTTGGCATGGGGCCAAACTATGCTGACATGAAAAGGGGCCACGGGTAAGGTTTTACGAGAGGACATGAGGATGTGTGCATCTCAGCCTGTGTGTGAATGTGGGGTGCGCTTGTGTGCATGTGTGTGTAGGCGACCTCCATACTGTACCACAGCTTAGCTCTTCTGCTTATTTCAAATGGTGATGTATGGCTTGCAACAGAGAGAAGCCACCCTTGAGGTGACTAACACACCATCCCCAATCCTATCCACAACAACACAGGGTCCTACTCACAACAGTGTGTGTCTGTGTGTCCTCACTCTTTGCGTGTGCATGCATGAGTGTGTATATGAACATTCTGGTCAGTCAGCACTTTTGGTCACAGATTTTGTGGCATTTAAAGGAGAAGGTAAGGTAAGGTATTCTGTATTTTTGTAATGGGAATGCCAAATTTTGGTTGCTTTAAGGAGATTTAACTGAACCAGGGCAACTTACAGTAAACAACAGAAAAAAAAAAAAAGAAAGCAGCAGTTGTTCAGATAAGCAAGTTCAAAGTTGGGCATCAAGATGTTCTGATAGAATTTCTGACAACCAAGACTAATCATCCAGTTCCAGGATGATAAATAAAGTTAAAGGACCATAACGGCGATCGTGCATGTTTGAGCCTAATATATTCAATTTTCATACATGTTATGTTACTGACTACCATTCCCCAAAGGATAAAACTGTACTTCTGCTTTCCTGGTATTTTGCAAAATCTCTTAATCTTTCAAAATCAAATATTCAAGTGATACACCCACCTTAAAAATCAATGTTTCACCTGCTAATAGTTAAACAGCCTTATGAAGTCGCCGTTGTTTAAATTTTTTGATAAACGCAGGTCTTCTTTTGGGACTATGTTCCCTGGTGGAGACATACATTCACTCCGCAATTTTTATTGCGCTTAAATACTAAAATTACTTAACTTCAAAAAAACCTGAATACACATCTTGTTCATGATGTTGGATTATCTAGCCCAAGAGCATTTCAAATATCAACAAGTTGATTTTAATAGCATACCAGAATGAACTGAAACCAAAGGTGGTCTGGGAGGTAAGAAAACATTTTTTAATTCACCATTCCAGCAGTATGCTTCGGGAAATGATTGTCAGTAATGTTACGTGTATGAAAATTGAATATATTAGGCTCAAACATGCAAAATGGCCGGTATGGTCCTTTAAGTAGTTAAGAAAGCAGGCAATTTTTTTCCTGAAAAAACAAAAAGTGTCTTAGCTTGCTAGATGCTCAACTTTCTTTGGTCATTGCTTTACTTTAGTAGCCGTTTTGATTTGGGGTAGGTAGCGTACACTCTCGTCTGAGCTTATTTGCTGTGAACAGCGGCCTAAATATCATTTAAATGTGACTATGGATCAAAATGGCTCATTAAAACAGGGCGAGATTTTGTTTTATTTATTCCAGTTGATATCAACAGGTTTGACTTGAGAAACCAGTACAAAGTTTAAAATTGTGTGCGTGTGTGAGAGAGAGAATATGTATGTGCATGTACCTTGATGTCTCTGGTAGGTGAGCAACCAAGCAGAACCAGGTTATTTCTGTGTGTGTCTGTGGGAGTCCACGGCCACAGCTCTTCACTGGACTCATCCGAGCTCCACCAGCACAGCGCTGCATCCTGGAGACGGTTGACACACACACGTCTGAGCAACCTGCGCCCTCGCCCACACACCTCCACACACACCACCTGGACACAGAAACAAAATATTTTTAAAGCACTGAGAAGAGAATCAAAATGGGAAATGCAGACAGACACACAGCTCTTTAATCTCAATGATTCACCCGTTTGGAGCTTCACACACCTAAGGGCTCTGAAACATCTACATAACTCAAAATATCACCCTCCTCTCCTGTCCTTCCCCCATCTTGTTTTTATTGACATCCAAGGTTTTTTTTTGTATCTTCCATTATTAGTGCATGTGTGTGTGTACTGTTCTATCAGAGTTATTGTTTTAGTGACTACTAGTTACGCTCTACAGGCCACAACAGTGAGATGGCCAGTAATGAGCTCTCATGGCACTTGGGATGAACGCACACACATACACACACATACATGGATGTACACATTAAGTGCAGAAAATACACACACACACACACACACACACACACACACACAGGCCATTAAACANACACACACACACACACACACACACACACACACAGAGCCCAATATATATTTATACAAGCTTTTTATACACCTTATCTCCAGTCACACACTTAACACAAAACACAATGAACTGGATACAAGATTCAATGACTATAACGTGCACGCGCACACACACACATGTACATACATACACAATAACACAAAGAAGCATTCATGACCTCTGTCTCAAAACAGTTGCTTGGACCTGACAAACAGGAGGAGGACAGAGGTGAAGGAGGAAAAAGAGAGAGGAATAAAGGGCTGTAATGAAGAAGAAGCAGGTTGTTTGAATGATGGGAGATGGGTGGCTGCCTTTTAAAATGCACCACAGCTTTAGGAAAATTGAAATGGAGGAATAAATCATGGCTGATTGAATGAAGGACAAAACAAAAGTACACATAATTAGACAAAAATGTAAGATAACTGGAATCTTTGTAAAACATCAGTGAGAGGTTTTTGCCCAAATAAGTATCTGAAACCCCTTGACAAGAGCAACTAAGTAAAATAAGAATCCCTTTAAATAGCCATGTTGCCAAAAGCAGGAACATAAGAATGTCTGACTAGAAATTAACAGATGGTTCTATAATGAAAAACTCCACAATGATAATTTAAAAGCCAGGAAAATTAAAAAAAAAAAAAAAAAAAAAAAAATAGCCCAACTGTACAAGAATAGAGCAGATTTGAGGTTCAGTGTTCCATATCTGCCCTTTTTCTGCCCCCTTGAGGGCCAAATTTGATTTGGATACAAAATACAGACACAAATGAAAATGATGGAAGCGCATCCGATGATAAAGGGAACAAAGTGTTGCCCTAAATAGCTGAATGAGAGATCACTAACAGATTAGACATAGGAAAGAAGAAAAAAATCAGGAAATCACTGGGTTAATAACACACTCTTTCTCTAACACCACCCATGCACCTCCAACTCTCCATCCCTAGCCATCTCTTCCCCTTCTAGTTTTTATTTCTGCTGGCGTTTGCTGGTCAGCAATAATCAAAAACCACTTTCTGTAGGCCGGATTAGTTTAGCCCCCCAACACCCCCTCTCTCCCCTCTCCAGCTTAGCCCAGTGGACCAGGGTGATCTTAGTGTGTATGTGTGTGTGTGTGTGTGTGTTGTGGGGGTTGGGTAGATGGGTGTGCATGAGACCATGTGTATGTTGCTGAAGGATGCATGCATGTGTGTGCACATGCACTGAGAGGGTACAATATGGGGTGATAGCTGAATGAGTGTGTATGTGTTGGGGGGGGGNGGGGGGGGGGGTGTTCTTATCAGGACCCTGCTTCTGGAGCCAGACACATGGCAGGACCGATTACTTTTACACACAAACATAAGCGTCGTGAACAAACAAACACATGTGCACGCAGACATGCACACTTTAACAAAAGTACCTGGTAGTAATGTGATCATGCCAAGGTTAGCAGACAGCAGTTAGCTCATTAGCGAAGGAAGACACAGCATAGGTTTGTTTTGGGGAGGAAGGAGAGAATGTCTAATAATCAGACCTCTTTCTACACAAAAATCATCTCCACAAGATCCAGTTATTCCTGTGGTGGCCATGATGAATGCACACTTTGGGTGCATAACTGTAGAGACAGTACTTTCTGCTGCATAGGGTGTGAAAGAAAATACAAACAGGAACCTTTCTTTCACCATTAGCCACTGAAAATCATATCTAGAGAATTACCACATATTCCAAGATGGATAGATAACTTGTACGGCAGGTTTATCTGAAGTGCTCATTTACCTGTAGAAATACAGTAAATGTTTAGTGTATTTGAGATTTTACAATTAAAGTTTAATTAAAACAACTATACATATTCTTAAACATACTCATACATATTCATCTGTCTGTAACAGTTTTTATTTTGATGGTCCCTGTATGCTGCTTCCCTGCTTCCCTGATGGTCCCTGTATTGCTTGTGACTCATCTTTTACTTTTACTAAATTAGGCTATTTCTGGTCCCTCATTTTGCTGAATGTTAATTGGTTAGATCAGCTGATTATACAGTATGTAAAAGGGATATGAAAGAGTGAAACATGTAAAACACCTCTGCACACCACTCATACACAATCCATCGGTGCACACTAATGTACCTTGATTTCAGAGGCTGAAAGTTTGTCTTTTCGCCTGGTGGTCTCCGGGGAGTACTGGTTCTTCTTATTGAGGTAGATGATGCCTACTTGGCTCTGTTCCAGGAAGGCCACCAGGACCATTCTATCGGTTAAAACCGCTGCAAATGAAATGGTCACACTTGTCACTGAATGCCATGATTAGAACCTGCATCCATACACCACACCAATTACAGAAGCTACAGAACAGCTGGGGTTTCCATCTTTCTGACAAATACTTTTAATGTAAACTATGGTGCCTTGAGTCAGCATAAAAAAGGGCAAGTAGAAATGGTTATAAAGGGTAAAAAATGTAATACGTTAAGTTGCAGTCACATTCTGGCTGTATGTTCATTAGCTTGTCACACAGACTCCTGAAATGTAGCATGTTTCTGGTCTCTCCTCTCTCTCTTCCCCTTTTCTCTTTTTCCCCAGTTCTTTATATCATTTTCTTTTCCTAACAGTTCTCCTTTCCATTTTCTCTTTTCCTTTCCCCTCTTTCCTTGTAATTCTTTGTATCTTGTCCTCTTTCTGCTCTCTCTCTTCAACCCTCCTATGAGTGTACTGCAGGCTCTAAGGCCTTTCTGCGGTTGGAAGAACACACTTGATCCTGTTCAACTCTTCAGGAGCCACATGGAAACGCTGATTAGCAATTAAGCCCCCCTCTCATTCAAATTAATCTGTTTATGAAACCAATTAAATGGAAGGGGGGGGNGGGGGTATTACACATGTCTCTCAGATATCCTGCTTTGAGTTGAACGAGTAAGGCTGCATCCCCAGATTTAGAAATCTAACCAGCAATTAACCACGGCAAGTGTGTATTTATAAACAAACTGGTATGATTACAATTCAAATCATTTTGTTGCATGAAAATTTAAAATTAATATGCAAACATTCATGAGGGAAGAAAGCCACTGTTTAAAAATACAGAAAAAATAGCACCACAATTCAGGTTAGCTGAGTAAATGCAATCCCTCTGTCCCTATAAAGCTAGATTATAAAGCATATGTAATAAAAACTAGTTCAAGGCTTAAACCTTACAAAATATAGCTATTAATGATGCCTTGGCTTTCTGAAACATTTAATCCAATGGTAAGCATCTTTGTAATAGATTACAGACAAATCAAGTTAAGTCCAGTTTAGTATTGATCTCTGTTGGTGTGTATAAATGGGATTATGTTTAATCCCATTCATTCTCAAATGAAGGAGAGGATATGAAACCAAGTTCTGGTCCAATCTGGGACCAGGTGGCTAATTTGAGATTAAGACCAGACTCCATGATCAGCCAGACTCCCATGATCCATCCTTACATCCTGATAACCCCCTACACGCATACGTAAGTAGATACACATGCATGCTATAATCACAAACACATTCATACATGCAAGCCTCCAACCATGATCTACAAATGCAGTTACACACACCAAATCTACAAGTGTCTGCAGTTACACCCACATAAAACACACACACACACACCCTAAATCCATTTAATACCATCTTCTTAGCATTATGTTGACATAAGAGGCCAATGGGCTTAACCAAAGCACATTTTAAAACATGGGGAAATGAAACTAGCTATGAAAATCACTTATGGATGCTTAATCATGGAGCATATGTGCAGCTTGGCCCTGCCATTGGTCAATGGCAGCCAGTAATACTTTGGTGGTGTAAAATATATGTAATCTAATGCCCCATGTGATGCAATCAGA
Source organism: Lucifuga dentata (assembly GCA_014773175.1). Taxonomy (NCBI): domain Eukaryota; kingdom Metazoa; phylum Chordata; class Actinopteri; order Ophidiiformes; family Bythitidae; genus Lucifuga; species Lucifuga dentata. Next base: position 18,939 of record VXCM01001134.1, read on the forward strand.
GCTCATGGTGGAAACAGGAAGGTAGCCAGCATGGAGGATGCAAACTTTAAGGGAGGACAGTAAGCCTGCATTAACAAATCATAGAACAAAACTGGTTTGCCAAGGCTTGTTGTATCAGCCAAATACTGAGAAATATTCCCAAATTTGTGTCACATTCAGTTCAAGCAAGTTAGAAATTGAATTTCTTCAGCATTCAAATATCAAGAACATTTTTGTTCACAAAGCTGTCATGCTGTTCCAAAACTGTGGATTACTGCTGTGACATTATCAAGTGTCCTACACTATAACTAACAAATGATTTAATTCAGTCGGAAGTGCTTTGACCTTGTCACACAACCAGACGGACACACATGCCAACACCAGTAATTATATACTGTAATTTGGATTGCAGCTGTAAGTTCTCTTTATGTAAACTCTCTTTCATGTAATTGTATGTTATAAAGGTGTGTGACAATGAGATTGAGTCTGAGTCTCTATTCTAATTTGTCAGTCAAATTTAACTAAGTGACAGATGTGAAAACAGCCTCTAACCCCCACCAGACACAGACACACACACACACACACACACTTCCTGGAACCCACCCTCTCACAACCATTACTCTAATAATTAGTGCCTCTGAGGCTTTGAATGGACCCCAGCGGGAGGTGAGTGGGTGCGTATGTACCTAGATGTGTGTAGGTGTGTATGTGCATGTTCTTCAGTATATGTCATAGTGTACATGTGGTATGTCTATCCCTTTAAATATGAGCAGAAAAACAGTAAGTGCATATGTACTGTAGGTCTACAAAAAAAAAAAAAAAAAANAAAAAAAAAAAAAAAAAGCGTCTGTCTGTAAAAACATATGTATGTTCAAATTAATGTGTGTGTGTGTGTGTGTGCACGCTATGGGGGCTTTATCGGGTGTCTAGAGACCCTGGGCGGAAGCAGGGAGGGCAGTGTTATGAACAAATAATTGATACAGAAAGAAAGAAATAATTAGCAGATTTGGGCTGGTGTCCACAGCCTCTTATTCTCTCCTGCTAGGTCTGAGGAGTGAGGAGTGCGCTGTGTAAGGGGTGGTACTCCCTGGAGGAAAGCGCGATGGAGGGAAAAACACTGATGGATGCTCTTAGGGGAGGCCTCTGGACACACACAGCACAAAAGGATTTGTCTGCAATTAGCAAGCAGAGTCACCTTGCTCACCTGTGGCACCTGTTATGAGTGTGAGAGTCAGTGTATGTGTGAGAGAGATTGTTGACGTGACCAAATGAGTGGAAGGTATGTATGCTTGTGTCTGTGTGTGGGACGTGTCAGACTGCATGTGTAGTACGTAGATGTAAGCATGGGGAGTTATGATGGAAAAGACATTTTAGACTTTTGTATCCTTAAATCTGGACCAGTGGAAACCCCCACGCAAAGTATACAAGGAAGAAGATCAACAATATGAAGCATACAAACAAAATCTAGCAAAAGCAGCAGCAAAGTAACCATGATCAGAGGAAAAATGCTGTTTAAAAAACAAAAAAAAATGCAAACAGATACAATACATAATGGGAAATAGGCACAGGTATTAGATCATTCAGATTTATAATTATACTAAATGGTTATTTAGAATGTGTGTGTGTGTGTGTGTGTGTGTGTGTGTGTGTGTGTGTGTGTTAATAACTAACAATCAGTGACTGTGTTGGCTGGTAGTCGGCCCACTAGTGTGCGGTCCACACACACTCGTTCAAGTTGAGGTCCACTGAGGGTCAAGGTCACCAAGACCCCACTGCTCAGCATCATCTGCAGAGTGTCACACACACACATACACACACGACAAAAAAATGTGTGTGAATTTACACTGGAGTGAAGATTACATTTATTACAGCTTCATTCCTAAATCATTCAACAAAACGTAACACAGAGTAGTACCAGACAAAACAAATCTATAACTGCAACCACAACTCTAACATACTGTTTAATACAGCCCACAAAAGCATGTCACACTGAGGACTGAACAGTAAGGGGCTGGATGAATGAATGAATGAATTTATCAAGTTGGCACACATCAATACAACCAGAATATAACACAACATGAGGAGGTTTGACAGTAAATTCGGACCATTTCAAAGATCTTTTTCTCTACTGCCACCTGATCTTTCAGACTTGGAGCAATTGAGGTAGGCAACAAAAATGACTTTGGCAGGTTCATCTGAGTTTTGGTAAGGAGAAAAACATAAATAGCTACATTTTCCGAATAAAGGAACAATGCTTATGCTTCAATCATTTTGGGGATGGCAGAGGGATCAACTGTGTTATCACCTGTGATCCAAAAAGGAGGTTTGATATCTAACAAAATTATCAGGGATCAGTCAGTGACTTTCTGGGTCTTGTTTGGTGTGTGTGTGTGTGTGTGTGTGTGTGTGTGTGTGTGTGTGTGTGTGTGTACAGAAGCTGGTGGGCTGAGGAGTGTGTGTACCTGACAGCAATGCTTGTTCCTCCATCTGGTGTGTACACATGTGTTGGTCTGCAACAATTCCTGAATGAACATGATAAACACAGAAAGAGAGGGAGGGAGGGGGAGAGGGAGGGGGAGAGAGAGA
>VXCM01001134.1:23274-92011 GCA_014773175.1 Lucifuga dentata
ACACACACACACACACAAACACACACACACACACACACACACACACACAGAAGAAGTCACTAAGTTTTACTGATGGAACTTACCTTCTGAGAAATGAAGTTTCTCATTGTAGTACTGATGTTCCAGGGGATTGGCTGAATAAATAAATAATACACGAATGGTGTGATTTGGATCCTAGACGTGAAAGCATGATGCTTATGGTAAATGATTATAGTCTGTGCACATGATTATACAAAGAATAGAGAATGAAGCTGGAGTTCAAACGTTCCCATTACTCCAAGAGGCCGTTGACTGCACCTCATAACCCTTTCTTTCTCACCGCCTGGCTGCCCCGAGCAGGAAAGTGGCCTGTCTGGTNCTGCACCTCATAACCCTTTCTTTCTCACCGCCTGGCTGCCCCGAGCAGGAAAGTGGCCTGTCTGGTAGCCGGCCTCTCTGGCAGGCAGGAACACCTCCAGGATTAGTAGTATTAATCAGATAAGGAGCCAGACAGGCCCAGTCATGGGCACCTGCTCTGGGGCAGGGTGGGGAGACTGGGGGCTGGGGGCTGCTCCAGGGGACCCCCAGAGCTGCTCTGATGAGCCTGGGTCTCCCTCTAGTGGGGAGATGTGGATATTTAACTTTATAGAGAGGCCCTGGCAAAGACAGACACAAAACACAAACTACAAACACACACATTACACATTACACATACATACATGCTCACAAGAACATACAAAAGAAATATGTATGTAATATAATACAAACATGATTTGATGTGACTACTGGTGAACACAAGTGTGAAAATTCCAAAGTAGCAGGAAACTGGTCTTGTCAGATCTTTCATTGACCTGTGTCATTGTTATTTTCATCCCAACACATGAAACACATGTTCAGGAATGAGGTTCACTGAACAGATCAATATGATGGTTATGAGGTGTCTTTCTCTTAATCTTGAGGTTGTGTACATTTTGTCTTTATTTTCTCTCTTTCTTATCTTCATACTAACTACCACTTCACATCTTCACATCCATGTGACAATCTTGTGATACTTCTGGATGGCAATTATTCTTCTCTCTCTCTCTCTCTCTCTCTCTCTTCTACAGGCCCTACTCTGATATCAAGCCACACTTTAGTAATCCTCTAAATGAAAGGATTTGGAGGGAGAGCATCATCTCTCCACTGAAGATTGGAATAAAAGAGCAGGCAGCTACTCAGATGAGAGAGGAAGGAGAGAACCCTAGCTATGACAGAGAGAGAGAAAAAAGAGAGATAAAGTACAGGAAAACAAAAACATAAATTGCTGGAGAAAAAGAAACAAAGAGAGAAGAAAATCAAAAGAAACATATAGTGAATGTGAAAGAGAGACATGGGGGAAACACATTAGAGAACAGGAGAGAAAGATGGACTAACATGATAAAAAGATACAAATAGACACACAGGCACATGAAGAGAAGGTGCTTGAATGCATGAATGAAGAGAGGCATAAAGAAAAGACATGTGCATTATGTTTAATTAATCAATACTTAAACAAGAAAACTCTCATATTTTTTTACATCAATACTTAATGAACTCTAAATACAATGAGAGAAAGAAAAAACAGACTGAACTTAAACCTAAAAACTGATAGAGAACTAAGGTTCTCTTCATGATCTGTTCCATAATATTTAGTGCCTTGTCATTTGACAAGCGGCAGCCCACATCTGCAAAATGGTATTTTAATTAATATTTTATACATGGTCATGACAAAATACAGTTTAGTGTAGAAGAAGAACTTATTCTTCCAACAAAAGGCATTACAAAAGGTCACTTCTTTTGGATGTGATAGTCCAGCCATACTCGTCCATGTAGACATCCTGAACAGTATGCACTAATAGTACGCACTTTTTAGGTATGCAAACTGTTTTCTGACAAAGGCATGCAATTGTAAAGCTAAACAAAAACACATAAAACAAACTGAACAGAATGACAACAAAAAGAATGGCAGCATCCACAGCCCAGCAAACATGCCGACCCTACACTACAATGACCATGGGGGAGCAATCTGAGCACTTCCTGATGGTAAGGGAAGCCTGCTGGCCTGAGGCAACATGAGGCTCAACTACATGGAGCCTCTTGCTATGTGAGCTAGGAAAAAGTCAACAGTTTAGTTTTCCTATCACTGTGTGTCAGGACCCCAGGTCAACAGGAACACAGGGAGCATAAGAGATATAACTATGGATGGCTAATAACCTGTGTGTGTGTGTGTGTGTCTGTGGTATGTGCATGCATATATAAGGTTTTAGGGTGAAAATCCTATATATTTATGGCCAGTATATGTGTGTATAGGTGGTTAAAGGGTATAAGAGGCAGAAATACATTATCAATAAACTTTGTGCATTTGTGTACCTGTGTGTTTTTACATTAGCAAACAGCCCTTCTCCATATATAAGGAAATCACATGCATTCAAAAACAAGACAAATGCAACTTATCTTAAACAAACAGACAACCAATATAAACACTATTTACCTGGCTCTCCTTTATCATAGTACTGATAGGTGCCAATATCAGTATCTGTGTGGGGGGGGGGAGGCAGAGAGAAAGAGAGAGAGAGAGAGAGACAGACACACAGACAGACAGAGATGAACATCTAGCTGTCAGAGAAAAGCAGGAGACAGATCAGCAATTTTGCACTGTTGGATAAACAATCGCTATCAGCCAGTGGCCTGTCTGCCTGCACCACGGTTAAGATAAGACCCTGGGAGGGAGGCAGGCAGGGCGGACAAAATGGAGGGGGCAGAGGGGTATTCATANAGATAAGACCCTGGGAGGGAGGCAGGCAGGGCGGACAAAATGGAGGGGGCAGAGGGGTATTCATAAAGACAGGAGTGTGTCTTCGCCCATCTCAGACCCTGCTGCCCATAGACAAGCTACAGACACATATACAAAGAGGTGCACAAATGCAGAGGACAACAAACAAACACCTCCAACATACACACAACATGCCTGCACGCACAAACACACGTGTATGTTGTTCTGGTATGCACATACATATATACACTGACACACACAAATTGCTGTGCTGAGCTTTTTTTCCCCCGTGTTATTCCTGCAGGCCCAAACCGTAAGCAGCAGACTCAGATTCGCACGATGCATCGTTTCTTTATCACTGCACTACTATTGCTACCAGTGCTGCTCCTGAGGCCAGGTCACACTAATAAAACAGGAAAGCTGGTGGTAAACCGGACACACACACATAGACAAGCACACACATATAGCCTAGAAACAGATGCACTCACAGTTCTACAAATGATTTGTGGTTGCTAATAATGAAGCAACTAAAATGCAAACTCTTTCTGTGTGTGCACCCACACAAACACACTACAACTAGTATAGCTATGTCCACCCACAGCAATTACTGTTGAGGTCTCCTTGAGCAAAGCACTTACCCCCCCCCCCCCNCCCCCCCCCCCCAAACTGCATCACTGAAGCTGCTCAGTGGCCAATATTAGAAGGCTGTGGAGGATATCTGGTTGATACAGACATAAATCACATGCTGTCCATTCATGAATAGCCAAGAAAACATTCTTTTCATAGCATTAGAGTCAATAAATATACATGTGTCTTTTCTGTTATGCTTTTACAAATGTTTATTCTTCTTTTAAAAAGAGAATATATATGTGTCACAAAAGGATGGTGGTAATAATGCACGTCACACCTCACCAACCCAGCCTCCTCACTCAGATGAATCCATCCGCATTTTTTCAAGATAGCAGAAGACACACACAGCAGGAAAAAAAAACAAACAAACAAATAGCAATATGTCACGTCACCTTGGATATACACCCTGTCATACCTTATACACATAAACCCACGCACACGCACGCACACACTCACACTTAACACACACCCTTTGAGAGACACTATCTTTGTCTAAAGCTCAACAGACTGTGAAAGACAAGACAAAATGGAAGGAAGGAGAAAACAAGAAAATGGAGAAACAGAACATTTCCGTCTGACAGAAGAGATGGCTGATAGGTGGTGAGCAGAGCAGAATAAGACACACACACACACACACACACACAAAAAAACTAACAGAAAAGTCTAACTTAGATCACACCCACCAGGTGACAAGGCAAGGATTGGTTGGTTCATATTGCACTGCATCACTGTATTCAAAATGATGTAACAAACTACTTTACTACTACTTCAGATGTTATTCCCCATAATCTTACACATCTGTCTGTATCACAAGCAACTGAAAATCCAGCTGATGGAAGTATGAGAGAGTATGCTTTATGTTCATCCGTGGTACCCTCAGTCGCAAACTTTTGGGCTCTAAGTGAAAATGCCATTTCAGCAATCAGCTACGTATGTACTACAAAATAAATGAATTGCTATGAGAAATATCAATAAAAAATTCAGGGTTTCCTTGTCAATTAATGTGGAAATGTGGCACCATTTCTTAATGTCACTCAACATGCATTAGGTCTTAGAAAAGAAACAGATGCCTGCTGAGTGGTTTCTTCAGGTGCTTGTGGTCTGAGGTTAAAACATTAAAAGCTGCTTAATCCCTATTCAGCGTAATCAAAATACTAGGAAGAGTAAAGAGAAAGTGAAGACAGAGGGAGAAAAGGCGATGAATGAGAGACTATAAAAGTAGATATAGGGAAGGTGTTAAAACATAGCGAATGATGATGGAGAGAGCAACAGGGAGTGATAGGAAAAGGGAGAGGCAAGAGGGAGATTGAACATGGTGATAAGAGCTACCTTTGACTTGGAGTGAGCTCTTGGTGGACCACAAGTGTAGCTCAGCCAAGCAGAACGCCATCTGATGAAACCTGAGCCTGCAGAGAGAACAAATAAGACAGAGAGCAAATTAAAAGAAAAGAGAAAGGCAGGACAGGCCAAACACACACACAGATGCATATCTTGACGAGACGACATGTGAGATTGACATAAATAGGCCCAAGGGTCAAACTAAGCAAGCATGCATCCCTATGCACATCTTGACTGGCAAAATCAGTCAGATTTTCAATATTTTAATTAATTAACACACACACATTAACTGTCAAATGTCACACTTCAAATCTGCAGCTTTCCATATGTTCAAACTGCAGCATTGATGACACTATTGTCACATTAGTGAGGATGCTTCATTGCTGATATGCAGTGAAACTATAATTGACTGATAATGTGAGATACCATTGGCAATGTCAAGGCAATTTGCAACCCAACAAACCTGATAAAACCATATCAATAGCAGTCGATGCAGAATGTCTGCAGCTCTGATTCATGCGTTTCACTGCACTGAACAGATAAAATAATGATATATTAATTACAAAAACATTACAAATTTTAGCTTTATGAAAATTTATTTCCCTATTTTATTACTAGTCACCCAGTTGATTGTTTTGTAACCATGACTGAACTACTGCAGCGTTACTTGAGAGTTGGAATAGTAGTGGTAACATTAAAGGACCATACCGGCCATTTTTCATGTTTGAACCTAATATATTCAATTTTTATACATGTAACGTTACTGACTTTTATTTCCCAAAGCATACTGCAGGAAAGGTGAATTAAATTTTTTTTTCCTACCTTCCAAACCGCCATTGGTTCATTCTGGTACGCTATTAAAATCAACTTGTTGATACTTGAAATTCTTGGGATGGGTAATCCATCATCGCAAACAACACATGTATTCATGTTTTTTTCTAAGTTATGGAATTTTAGCGTTTAAGCACAATAAAAAGCGTGGAATGAATGTATGTCTCCACCGGTGAATATAGTCCCAAAAGAAGACCTGCATTTATCGAAAAATTGAAATGACCATAACTTCATAAGGCTGCGTAACTATTAGCAGATGAAACATCAATTTTTAAGATAGGTGTATCACTTGAACATTTGATTTTGAAAGATTAAGATATTCTGCAAAATATCAGGAAAGCAGAAATACAGTTTTATCCTTTGGGAAATGATTCCCAGTAACGTATCATGTATGAAAATTGAATATATTAGGCTCAAACATGCAAAATGGATAGTATGGTCCTTTAAGTACATAGCACAAGCACAAAGACACAAACGTGAACTCAGGCTGACATCCAGATGAGGTCACGAGAGTGCACTTTGGAGCTGACAGCTTAGACAAAGCAGATGACCTACCACACGTCGGTGGCTGTTAATGAAGACAGAACAGGTTTGTGACATGCGGTAACTATCCTTCCTTCTTTATGAATGACTTTATTCCCTTACACACAACTAAAGTACCTAAAGGTCTAATCTGCTCCTTTCCTCTACCATGATGAGCTTTTGAATGAACATCAGGGATTTGTACCTCAGTCATTCTCTCAGTGAGTCTTCCCCAGGACTGATGGTTAGTTATGTATGCTGCTTGTGTATTTTATTCTGTCTGGCTGAATAACTCCTGACAGAGCTGCTGTTTAGTGAATTTAAAAACTTGTGGTGTTTCGGAGATAAAGGAATTTCCCACTGTCGCATCAGTGAAATATTATAACTACATCACTATCTCTTTTGATATTACTAACTTCTACGACTACTAACTTTACTTTCCCAACCACTTAAATTACTAGTGTTACTACTACTATTAACAGTACTGCAGCTGCTGTTACAACTACCACTGCTCAAAGTACTATTATACTAATACTCCACAACCAGCCAATCCTGAACCAATATGCCATGTCCAAAGCATCACGTCATCTCCTATGTTGAACACAGAATGTAAATTGCATTTGATGATGTGATGGGGTGACAGGCCAGAATTAGCTTCTACATAAGATGGACTTGACTCAGTATAGCATAATATATGCAAGGAAGGTAGAAACAGGACATTGCAAAATCTCTGCACAGTTTCATACAGATGTAGCTGGATTGCTGTGTTGGCCATTCATTTCTCTGTGCAGCTAATGCTTAAAAAGGATACTCTGCTGCTTTCTCTCTTATTAATGCTGAGAGAGGACTCTCTCTCTTATCTTATGCCTCTTGCTCCTGCTGGTGTGGGGGAGGGGAAAAAATCTCATTTTGCCACTCAACCCCCAAAACTACAAGTCCCAACAAAAATACAAACAGATAACTCTGGGTGCCATGGAAACACTGAGGCCAGCATGGCAGTGACAGCATAACGAGTTTACTGACATAAGAGGATTCTTTCATCCTCTACTAACCAGTTTTTTGTTTTTTTTTTTTTGTTTTTTTTTTTTCCAGAGAAAGTCAAACCTTTGGAGGGAAAACCTAATTTCAGCCAGCTTTCATTTAGTTATTGCCAGTCTGGCCAGTCTAAAAGTTCTTTAGACCTTACTCTGTGGAGCTGCATGGGTCTCTGGGTGTTCATGAGAGAATACAAGAAACAAGGGGGCTTACAGAGACACAGAAGGGAGAGAGAAGAGAGAGAGAGAGAGAGAGAGAGAGAGAGAGAGAGAGAGAGAGAGAGAGATTTCAATAAAGAGACAGGGGTTAGCCTGGGTGAGGTGTTCTTGGTAACTGAAGATGAGTACTCTCACGGCAGCTGCCATTCTTCCATGTTGTGACAGACATGTTTATCTAGCAACTTCACACTCCAAACTCTACCTGATGGCCACACATTACAAATCCAGCAGCAAACAGGCCCGTTGTAAGTCACATACTCCCTCACCTCTCAAACTTGCAATATCAGAATTAGCCTCAGACTTCTTTTTAATGAATGCACATACCTATTTCTGTGCATATCAAACGACATGTACCTGTACATACACACACACGCAAAATTATGCCTCACAGCCACAAATACTTCAAAACTTTAAGTCAATTGTCGATAGTCACTTCTTAGAGATTCTATAAACTTTCAATCCAAAACAAGATGTCCATCATTTGAGAAGAGTGGTAATCCCCTGAAATAAAATCATGTTTAATAGTTCATCACTAGTAATTATTAAAGTCAGAAGAAATTTCACTGACAAAACAGTAATGTTCCAACGGATAGAATCACCAGTAATGGTAATATTTCACCATCACTGGTGATTCTATTCATTGGAATAAATGAAATAAAAGAAATAAATTCTTGTGGATTTTGTCCAGTTTTTTTTTTTGTTAAAAGATACAAGAGTGACACAATGATTGTATTCACAGTCTTCATGAACACAACTAAATGTGCACACACACAAACACACACAGGTCCTGGACAGCTGCCACACTCATTCTGACATTCTGATTCACGGCTGGGGTTGCTGTGAGTTACCTGTCCCCCTGCAGAGCTTTGTGGGGGTGTAGGGCCAGTGTACAGAGGACCTGGGTGGGTAAGGGTTTGGGGGGTCTAGGTTATTGTATCCTGTCTTTATACTAGTAAAGAGGCTGTTTTAACATCAAAGGAGTGAAGGGAAAACATACGACTCCTCTTTCAAAGACAGTCCACAGGAACTATGACCTTGTCTGCTCTCTGCATCTCTTTCTTTGCTATTCATTTACTGTCCCCTCTGGGTGGTTACAGAGTGAGAAAGAGTGTGTTTCTGTTTGCTTGTGTGTGTGTGTGTGTGTGTGTGTGTGTGTGTGTGTGTGTGTGTGTGTGTGTTGTGAAGAAGAACAAAAACTACAGAAAGTGTCTTTGTATAGTGTCTGCTTGGATATGTGCGTGTCCTATAGTGAGAGAGACCTAAAATTTTAAGTCAATACTGAAGTGAGACTGTTTGTCAGACAGAAATGGGAAGATCAATCGCCTATAAGATGCCTTGTTTGTAGACAAGATCTCTCAACAGCTCAACAGTCAGAACTCAAATAGATTTTTATATAAATCGAACAGAATGAATCATTGAGTTATTGCTCTGTATTTACTTGAGTGAATACAAGGACAAATCATGTCTGGCTACAGTGGGTATTCCAGATGGATGTACAACTCAAACCTTGTGCACGGAAATTACAACATTATAGCTGAATCTGAGTATGACCAATTTTAAGTCTGCTTTTAGAACAAAGCTTTTATCTACAGTATCTTCTTAAAAACGTACAGTATGTAGGTGCACTTGAGTGTTTTGATTTTTGCTAACTCCTAAGAACAATGAAGAAACCAAACAGGTTGTCTTGAGAGAAACGGAAAGATGGCGATGGTGACAATGAGGAGGGAGGAGAGAGAGAGAGAGAGNGAGAGAGAGAGAGAGAGAGAGAGAGAGAGAGAGAGAGAGAGAGAGAGAGAAAGAGAGAAAGATCTAAAACATCTTATTGATTTTATGCAGTGAAAACTCTCTTTGAATGAGGCGTTTTTTCAAAGCAAGGCCAATACTGATTCTTGTTTTAATGGCAAGGTTTATCACATTTTAACTTACAGATTTTACTCAGATGTCTGATGCCTGAAGTTGGAGGTGTGAAGCTGATCTGTGTCTGTGCAACTACTACAGTTACACACTTCTTGTGTTAGAGCTCCAGCTCGTGCTGATTTTCATGGAGTCATATTAGCGAAAGCAGGTTGCATACTTCGCTAATTGGCAGCTGGTGACATTACATGGACTGCAATTAAGGCAAGTTTATCAATAAAATGTTACTCTTTAATGTGATATTGCTTTAAGCTTTAGTACTTACAGTGCAGGTTATGTTGCAACAGATGTGAGGTCATAAATAAATGAATTCAAATTTGGCAATCACCCTAGGATATCAGGGCCCAGGTCCAACTTTGGAGGCTCCTCTTGAGGCCTGGCCAAAGCAGAAGTGCTGCAGGCTTCACTGCAACAACAGATAGACAGGCCCAAAATGAAGGCAGGCACACATGATTTTGTTTGACATCTCAAGAATCTTTACAGCCTTCTTACTCTTTCACTCTGACACAAACATAGATGCACATTCAAATACATATACACACACACACACACGCACACACACACACACACACACACACACACACACACACACGCACCAGAGGCAGAGCTGTCAGTGTGCGCAGCGGTCCCATCAGTGTAAGAAGAGTGACGTGATAAATTATAGGGTTAAAGAGCTGCCATAGGGTGAGTGACACAAGGTCATCACAGCCTTGGCTCATTCCCTTCCTCCTGATACATACACGCACGCACATGCACGCATGCACAAACTTTTATAACATGTCACCATTCTCTCATCTACCTGCCTCTTTGTACATTTCAGTTGTTTGTCAGTCTTAGCTTTAATTTTTTTGGTCCTTTTTGCCTTTTTTACTTGGCTATTTAAGGCTTAATGATTTTGTCTGTGTCCTCCTTGTGTCTTGGCTTTTTTTCTTTTTTAATTGAATATCTAACTTTAGAAATATTAAGCTTTCTGACCACCATATGAGATTTCATTCTTGTGCTCTGGCCATTTCTCTCAAAAAAAAAAGTGTTCTTTTTTCTAACTTTTTCTTTCTGTAAGTGTATGAGTGTGTATGAGCTTTTTTTTTTTCCAATCTAAAGGGGACTTGGAGTTGTGGCCAAATACAAATAATGGCCAAATAATGACAGTCAATGCATGAACAGTTACACTTATTTTGGTTAACACACTCAGGTACTGAGTTGACCCCAGTCTAGACTTCTGAAATGTATAGTCATACAGCACACAAGCACATTCATGGGCATACAAACGCATATACAGTATATACAGTATATCATCATTCACAGTGTATGTGTATGATGTGTATACTTTTGTATCTCTTAACCTTGTGACACCTGAGGAAATGTACACATGGACACATTTACATGAATATAAAGGCATGCACACACACACACATGGACATGGACACAGACTCGAGCCCTTATCTATCTCCATGAGCGAGAAGTCCTCTAGCTCCCGGTATTTATCACAACAATAAAAGATGGACATAATATGAAAACAAAGAGATGCTTCTGAATAAAGACTCAGAAACTGACTGGGAGAAAACTGATAAAACAGAGAATACAAGCCTTGAAAATGAGTCGACCCTGACAGAGTAGAGCATTGGGGGCTGTGACCGCTGAGAGAACAGATAAGGTGTGTCTGTGCTGCAGAGATGTGCATGAATGACAGAACTCAGGAAAAGATGCTGTCAGTTACTCAAAGCCTAAAACAGTACAAACCTCATAAGTTTGCTTTAGTAAGTTTGCTTTAGTCACAAAGGGAGACATCAGTGGCAGAGATGACAGAGGACGTGAATGAGGATTTGTGTGGAACATTTTATACACTGGCAGGCTTTACCCAACAATAAGAGAAACAGTATTTATGCTGAAGACCTAAAATGTGACAGAACTCAAACCGCTGAGAGGAAAAAGAAGTGATGAAGTCAACACACACACACACACACACACACATCCTCTCAACTATCCCATTACCAGACTGAGTAGTTGGTGGAGGTGTGTGAAGGGTGGGCAAAGAGGCGCCAGGCAGCACACAGAAACTTCTCACTCACTCACACACACACACACACACACACACACACAGAGTCCCAAGGGAGCCCATTCAGCTGTCAGAAGAAGAAGAATAGACATGATGGACAAGCAGAACAAAATGAGGTAAAGGTAATACTATTCACGAGAGGTAACAGGTACAGTCACTCTATATTTGTGTGCATATGTGTGTATGAGTGTGCCTGTGTGTGTGTGTGTTTTACAGGAGATGTCAATCAGTAGGAAAATGAAGCCAGCGTGACATGGCCGCTGGGTGAGTCTCGCTGTTGAGTGAGTGATACGTCTGTGCATCTCAGAATTTGTGTATGTATGTGTGTTGTGTGTGTTTAAGAAAGTGTGCACTACATGCACACGTAAGAAAGCAGTTGATCACTTGAAGTGAGATTCCAGATACAGAGGGTGTGAAGAGGTGAGAGGGTGAAGAGTTCAGAAAGGAGAAGAAAGGAGGAGTGTGTAGAAGCATTAACAAGTCAACATGTTTGCGCCACAACAAACTCCTGTACATTCAACGTACCAGTGATAAAGAAACGGAGTCTGTAAGGATCTGTAATGACTGCTATACATTGTATGTACTTTCCTGAAAAGAGGAATCCATTTATGATCTTATTGTTTTGCCAGCAAAGCTCCTATAGTTGATAAATATGGGAACCAAGTGGAACCTCCTTCTCCTGTCTCCTCTTGTAGGTGTGCAAATGTCCTTGTTCACTTTCTCAGAACCAAAGTCTTACAAAAATAATTAAAGTTTCACAATTCGACCTATGTTCAACAAGTACCTTGAATACTTGGCTTCTTGGGGGAATTATTTCTGATTTTGAAATTATGACATCAAATTCAAAAGCCAAATAAAGGAGATTGTAATTTTAGACATAATACTGCAGCCCTTGTGCATCTGTGTGTAAGACAGAAAGACAGGAATACAGAGGTGAGTGGAGGCTCACCTAAGCAGATGTGTAAATGTCATTAGAGGAGGTAATGGAGGGAGGAAGGTGGGAAGTGAGGGGATACTTTCTCAAGCAGAGGTATTTACCCAATGTCTGGAGCGGAAACACAAACACAGCAGCAGTAATGACTGAGACAGTAAGACAGAGTCAGGGAGAAAGAGATGTTTGGTCAAAATGTACAATCACCTAGACATCTGACGTGATCGTGTCTAGCACAAAATGCTACACCGATCTACGGAAATGCTACTCTAAAGTTCCACATTTAAAATTCCACTAGAGCCGCACCAGTTCAGCTGTGAGACCTAATCCTGGCGAGTGTTTCACTAAAAGCTGAGTGTTATCTGCCCTACAGCTACGCCCAAGGGCAGGAAAGGCAATACTTCCAAAGCAACGGCACAATCGCTGGCTGACTTCAAAGAGATTCTCAGGGACATTCTGCCTCTCCAGTGTCTGTCCCCTGTCACAGCCAAGGTGACGCGTGTCACACTGACTGCGGTTTTGTTTATGTTGTTGGATTTACTTCCTTTAAAGCTGTTTGGTACCCTGTTGTTTGCCCCTCACCTCCTGACCACACACACACACACACGCGTGCATATATAAGCACACACACACAAATGCACAAACAAAAGCGAATGAAGAAATATGTCTACATGTGTGCAGAAATGCATAAAACACAAATGAATATATGGCACAGACCTACAAATGCTAATATACACGTATAATACTGTGATGTCCTTATATACAAACATATACACATGCTGGATGCACTCAAAGCTTAAAGGAACAAAGAGGAAACAGTTAGAGCTTCCCACAAACCAAACAAAAACAGGGTATACACAAGCTACACACATACACGTGCACACACACACCTGTCAAAGACTCAGGAGGAAGAGGTCCTTTAAAGTTGTTGTCAGATGCACAGAGTGAGACAGACCCTGCAAAACGAAAGGTCACGATGAACGCCCCCGCAACTTCACAGTGATCTTATTTTCCCGTCACACACTCACACACATGCTGTCTGTCACCTCCCAGATGAGGCCATGACACCTCAGACACCTTTCAGCAGGCAGCTCTCCTCTCCGAGCCTCACTCTCTCTGACAGGTTGACGTGGCACAGACTGGTCAAATGTCGATGGCACTCTGACCAAAAGGTTTTGTTCTCTTTGCTGTGACCTCGAAGGTGGCCATTAGCCTCCTATCTTCCTTCTCCCTCTGCTGCAGCACCAGCTTGTCTATAAGAACAAATTAAAATCCCTCCTATTGCCTCTTCTAAGTTATATTTCCTGTACCTGGTACTTGTCGATCATGCTTCTTCACTGGAGGATCAAAGGAATATTGTCTTTGGTCGACTGAAAAGTTAGTGAGGGTTCCAGCAATTACCTTCCTTTCTATTCAGTGGCTTCTAATGGACATAATTTAGAGATCTGAAATTATTCTAAATAACAGCTATTTATGTTATCAATCTGCTAATTATTTCAATTAAACACTAAATTTTTAGCATAAAAAATATTAGAAATAGTGCCACATTACTATCTCAAATTACCAGAGCCTAAAGTGATGTCTTCAGTTGCCAGTCGATTTTGAGGGCACCCAACTGTTCTAATCTATACCAACATGTATGTATTGTGTTTTATATAATTTGGGATGATTCCTTTCTAAACAAACAAACAATCCTGATGGGTAAATTTTTACAGATCCACCACAGAGCCATTTCATCTAATCAACAACAACCTAAAGTAGGCCTGTTGCAAACAGTTTTGGCATTGATAATTAAGACCAAAAAAAGAATAAGTGTTTAACAGAAATAGGTTATAGGTCACATGATATGAAGTTTTTGATAATGATATGATAACTTTTCAGCCAGATTACTAAGCATTAAACTGCTTTCTTTCTGTTGAGTTTCACCTCTTTGTTTCTTTCCAGTATTACCTGTTAGATCAAAAGCCAAAACAATGAGAAAGCCTTTTTTTTTTACATTAAACAAATGTACACAATAGTTTCTTGAAAACAGTATACAAACTGACAGAAAAAGCAGGGAGGGGCAGCAATGCCTTGGTTTAAAAAAAAAACATAAGAAAAGTTTTGGCTTTTCATGTTTATAGCAGATTTTTCAGCATTGGGGTAAAAACGTCTTTATATCAGCATGCAATCTGGTTATTTGTCATCTGCAATTATGGGTTATTTGAGCGGCTGCTGAGGTTTGAAATCAGCAGAAAGGAAGCACGAAATAAGACAACTATGCCCTGCACACACACACACACACACACACACATCTATACATCTGGCTATTTTCCATCTGTCAGTAAGCTCAGACACCCAGCCGTGCATGAAAACATCCTGGCCCTGCCCAATACTCCTCCTCTGAGAGTGTAGTCATTATGGAACTCAGATGGCATGGGCTGCACCCCACATGCACACACACTCTCTCACACACAAATGTACCTGCTAATTTCAACACGCTCACACACTGTTTACAGTGTTGTGCTCTGCTTTCCCTGGAGAAGTTCCTTGTTCATTTCACTTTACTTTGACACACACACACACACACGGGGAAATTTCTGCTGTTCATTGAAGACAATGGTGGGGCCATGCCTGTGCTGCTGGGTCAAGTCATGTCTTGTCAGACTCTGTATCCTCTTTCCCTGTGCCTGATGGTTAGAAGTAGCAAAGGGGGGCCACACCTGGCCCCATGTTAAACACATTCACCCTGCAGTTAGACCTGTCTGACAGAAAGAGAACATGCTCATCTTTCACATTTAACAGTCACACCACACTGCTCTTGCCTACAGTACAACACAAACAAAGTTTACCATGTTTACATAAATAGATATCATGTAAATTACGGCTCAAAATGATTTTATAGTTTTGTTCAACAAACTTCTTCTCTTCTTATCTTTTTGTATTTAAACATTCTTGGCTGTCATTGTACTTCTTTATTATGTTGTTAACTATGTGTCAGTAATAAACTGTGAGTCTGTCTGTTACTGGCATTTTGGTTTTTTTTTTTTACTGTTGTTTACTCAGCCACTCTGAATAAGAATGCCTACTATATATTAAATATAAATATCCTTTAAATATATACAGTGTTTTCCCCAGAGACTTGTGCCATATTGGCAATTTCCTATGGGTTTGCTTTTACCTATACTGCCATCTGTACATTTAAGTCATCTGCATTAAAGGCTGTGTCTGACAAGCACTTGAGAGCTTACCGGCTAAAACAACAAATTAAAACATCATCTGGGAGGTTAAAGGCAATTATTCACACAGAGGAAATGATTTCAACACAATATCTGAGACACTTTGAGAGAAAGCTGGTTTAAAGTGTTTAAATTTTGTTGCTCCTAAAAATCATACAAACATAATTTACAGAAAAGCCGCACACAAAATGAACTTATGTATACCTAATATGGTTTACATGTCAGTATCTGCCAAAGAGCTAATCAAAAAAATTAAATAAACATGAATACTTCCCTCCCCAACTAAGAAGATACCAAGGGAATGGAGCATTTCTCACAGATGCATTACACACACCAAACCACAAGCACACACCAGCATGAGAAGCTTTTTAGGTGCACGTGTATGTGTGCATCAACAATCTTCTTAGAGAGTGTAGATTAATTAGTGTGTGACCACTAAGACAAATTTTCCACTGCCATTCCCTTTAATGTGTGACAAGCCCTTCACTCCCCCCCCCCCCNGCATGTACACAAGCTTAACGTCGTCTGGGCGGGCCTACCCCGCCAGCTCACTGTCGGCACGGCAACAAGCGCTATCCTGGCTAACATCTGCTGCACGACCCGGGGCAACTCAGAATGGGCCTTAATCCCCATACAACCATGTTGTGGGGGAAAACATTCTTTCCTTTTGGTGAGTGCAGACAAACAGGAACAAACGGTGCTGCTGGTAACCTGCAGGCAACCGTCCTCTTGGAGGGACCCATAATGTTGTCAGTTATGTGGCCTCCAATTGTGCCATGGCCCATTATGGCTGTGCAGAGGGGTGTGACCGCCAGCATCAGTGGTGAGTTGCCGTCACTGGTCCAGTTGGAAGGATTTGGGTTTTGAGGTTAATGAAAGGTGGTGCTATTGGGCTAGGTGGGGTGGGTCAGGGGAAATCTGTCAGCCAGCCAGTTACGCTTAAAACAATGGCTGCGTTGATAAAAACATGAACCATTCACCCTCCCCAAAGTGACTTTGCTGCACGCCACAGCACTGCCACGTCAACAATTGCGGTTCCAGGAAACTGTTGCTGCCTAATGTTCAGTTATCCTACAGTGATTTTTTTTTTTTTTTTTTTTTAAGTGTGTTTGTTTCTGTCAACAGAAAAGGGAATGGAGAGTCAACTTTCCTATAGAACAGTGGTTCTCATTCCTGGTTCTGGAATTCACTGCATATTTTCCACCTCTCCCTGCTTTACCCACACCTGTTTAGCTAAATCAGGTGTGTTTAGCCAATCGATATCTGGGAGGCTCCAACTCTTGCTCACAAGACCCAGGAGAAATGGAAAATATGCTGCGCTGTGGTTCCTGAGAACCCGGAATGAGGACCACTGCTTTTGGACAACAGACACAGCATGCCAACATGTGAGTTTGCTGCCCCCTTGTGGCTACAGTCAAGACAGCAAGGACCTCGAGTGGCATTTAGACAGTCACACTATACAGTAGGAGCACACAAATACACTCTTTTATAAATCATTAAAATAGCCACACCAGATATATTAAAATGAAAATATAAATTTCTCACCTCTCTAAAACATGCAATGCCATGATCCTTCATGTTATCATTTTTGATAATGAACTTCTGCAGGGATGACAGACAATAAGAATGAATACATTCATTCTTCAATGAGTCCATCAGCAGTTATGAAGTATGTACTTGTCTTAATATGGTGCTTTGATTCCATCAAATGCATTTCATGGACCATTTCCCTGTGCAAACACCTCAGGGAGACGGAGAAAGGCAGAGTGTGGGTGAGGCTCACTCACAAAGGAAGAAACACACCTCTTAGGATGGTGCAGCATTATGAGATTTAATTAAATACTTCTGCATCAGTGCCAAGACGTTAGTTAGAGTGTTTTGCAGAGGTCTGAGTTCTTTCTGACTGAGGGCTTGTTTGTCTTGTTTTCAAGAGCAAGCCAACACTTGGCCAAAGACAAAGTCCCTCTCAGGTTTCAAACACACAGAGACAGTTAGAAAAGCACAGAGAGGTAGTGGGTACATCAAAGTAGACTGGAAACATTTGTGTGCCTCTGGGCTTTGTCTTAAAGTGCTTAAGCCACAAAATAACAACAGCTCAAATGAATCTGCAGGCTATTTTTGGGAGCAACCAATTCACGTGAGTTCAGCTCAGCAAAGGGTTTTTGAAAAAACAGTTTTCAGTACAAGATAACCATCACTACAGTAAATGTTAAGAGTGCGGAATGAAATGCCACTTTGGTCATACATGCATTAAATAATGAAGAAAGGCCTCATGCAGCTGTTAGTCTGGTTGAGTTATCTTGGTTAGGTTTTGGTTCATGAGTCACACTCGCTCTGCTATAATGAAAAAGCTCTGCTGAGGCTTGCTATTTTTAGATTCATATAGGTTTGGCTTTTTTTTCCTATTCACAATGATTGGTTGTTTCACTGCTATTCTTTTGTGAAATGGCCACAGAAGAGGAGGGTTGCCATATGGAAGAACTTGATGATTGATAAACTCGTTTTGGTAAGTTTCGGAAATATGTCAAGGAACAGAAGCAAAAGCTGATACACCATGTAAAGTTTCAGTGAGACCCTGAGCTTTCCAGTACAACCAGTATAGAGCAGATTTTCCCTGTTCTCTTTTTCCAGAAACACAAGAAAAAGCAATCATAGAAACAAGTGTTTAAGGTAACGTCCAAGAGTGTGATTAACCACTGCCACACTGACATCTGTTGTTTTATCATGGTTACTGCAAATGATGGCAAGTAACAGGACAAGACCATGTAGGTTCATTTTAATTTGCATTTAATTTTCGTCATCATTTGTGTCAGAGTGAAGGTAAAAATAATCATACACAACATCTGATCTACAGCCTCATCAATTAATCTAAGACAGGAACATCATACTACTAAGACGTGCGTATCTCACAAAGTGAAAAGGGCATGGCGCAGGATACAAAAATTGACTGTGATGTGAGATAGCAATTATGATGATGTAATTTCTTCTGTGTTTGTTTGTATGTGTGTGTGTGTGTGTGTGTGTGTCTGTGTGTGTGTGAATGAAACCTGCTATCTTACCAAGTCTGCTGGTACACCAGGAGGGCTATTCCATTTAGTGAGGTAGATAAGGGGGTGATAGTGAGGCTGGTGTGTGTGCTGGTGCTGGCTATCTTCCTTCTAGCTGCCGACTTAACAGGGTCACTCAGGTGCACTCTGTGGGCACAAGTGGAGGAGCAGAACAGGAGGAGATAAAGAGAGGAGAGAACAGGGGTGGAGATGAGGGAGGTGAAATGACAAGGGAACAAAAGAGGAGGTGGCGGAGTGGACAAAAGACAGGGAGAGGGGTCAGCAGAGGAGATACAGGCTGTGCAGGAAGAGACATGCTGCTCTTCATGCCATCGTGCACTTATCAAGACATTTTACAGTGTGTGTGTGCTCTTTTTGTGCACATGTGGTATGTATGTGGGTGAGGAATGCACGCAGGCACAGCTGATCTCAGAATATAGGTGCATGTGTGTAAGAGCCTGCATGTGTTTACCTATATGTGCAGTTCCACACTGCATGTGTGACCATCCGGTTTCAGCAGCTGAGTGGGACAAAACACCCAAAGTGCTGATTGTTTTCACAGTATGTACACAAAGAATTAGGACGCAATGGCAAACTGGCACCAGATATTATCTTTTGTGCACAACTGTAGTTTTTGGTTTCATTGATTTTATGATTTCATTTTTACAAAGATGAAGTATGTCTAATCCCCTCGTGTCAAAGTGGCTTGGTAGACTGCAAGAGAGAAAAACAAACAGGAATTTAACTTGTCAAACAGCAGTTAGAGCAGCGACAGATCCTTTGAAATTTGCACTTGCGTAAATTCATAACTGTCACAAGTCATCTTTTCATAAAAACTTTAGTGAATTTCAGATGACTTTGATGGATATGTAAGTTTATGGCTGCATACACTGCAAAACACAGTGACAGACTAATGAGAATCTCAAAGGCAAACAACATTATGACAGCGCATGATCTAAAGTACATAGGAAGCAGTCTTTTTTTTTTTTTTTTTTTTTTTAAATACGGCTGATATTTATGCCGCTACAAAAGCAGTAGGCCTGGACAGTGCTGACACACTAAAATATCGGGATGTTTCTGACCACATACAGCAGCACTGATGCTTGCTGACAGATAGTGATATATTTCCCATCTGTACAAAGCAGTAGGAGAAAAGTGGTGTGTGTGTTCTGTTTATAGTGGGTCTTTGACACAATGCAAATGTTAGCATGCTCTAGTAGCATGCACTGTAACAAGATAATTAATAAATACTGAAATGAATATATGAAGACTGAGTCATTTTTAATTTTTGCATAATGATTAGAATATGAATTTCCAAATGACCAAATATAAATGCTGGCAAAAATGTGTGTTCAGCTGTATTTTAATCAATGTAATATAAAGCATGATCATACAGTATTACAACAGCCAGCACAGACAGCTGTGAGTACCTGTGTGTCTCATACTGGCACTGCTGATAGACACGAGCACATGCCACACAGAGGGGTAAAAATGTAACGGGAGGAGCAAGGAACACTGCCAGGCTGTGGCAGCTGCTTCAAACAGGCTCTCACTGAGCCTTTTGAAAAGGGAAGCATCCATGTCAGCCTTGATGCTGGCAGATGGAGAGAGAGCGCAAGGCCAGATTTGGCTTTGGATGTTGAATTGGTTGTAGGTCAAGTTCATTTTGTGCTATTAGTTTTAGCAACAAGAGACATGCATTTGTTGGACTAAAAGGAGGACATTATAAAACTATCCACAACAACTTGGGCTATGTCTCCTTTTAACAAACAATCCTTGGTGAAGATGAAGAAAATGGCAAATATATAGCAAGGTGTTGATGTGGTAGATGGACAGATCAGCTATCGTAGGAGCAAACAGACATTCATGGCAAACTGACTCAATATTGGGACTGGACCAGATCCTAAAGGCTACATGACAACTGCTGATTAATCTTCAAATTAAAGCTAATAAATCCACTCTAAATCACAACTCTCATTATGGCTGCCCCTTGAAGTTAATGTTCTGAATCAAGGACTCACAAAAACTTGAATAAATAAGAACCTTAGTTAACAATTGAAGCATCTAAGTTTTTTTTTTTTTTTTTTTTTTTTTACTTTATCACCCATGGGAAAATACAGGTAAATGCTAAGGCAGGTAACAAATTATATCACCAATTTAGTCTACAACTCCACTTATTAACATATTACAGTGGTCAACATATTACAATGATCAAATTATGCTTGGTGATATCTAGCCAAACAAGTCAATATATTATCACACTTCTAATCTGGAAATGATCGTTTGATCATTTTTGCAATTCATCAAACTACACAACCTTCCTGCCCACAGACACTGTATAGCAACAATAGTTGTTAGTAGAGATTTTCTATCACAACAAAGCATCCAAAATATCGCAGCCTATAATAAAATTAAACTGGGACCAATATATAATTTAAAAAAAAATGTTCCAACCATTAATATCATTTGTCAGAGGGTTTTTAACCTACAGACAGCCAACCAGATCAGCATATTGAGGCGACAGTCTGAGGGCAGCCAGATGAAACACAGCTTTTTGTTCAAGTCTTGTAATGAGCCTGTGAAATATTGATGACCACGCTCAGCTAACACTGGGCCTCTATTGAAGTCCCCTCGATCCAAAACAAGATAGGAGACAAACATTTTACACGTCCCTGCCTCAAATAACACAGGTGAAGAGAGTATTTTGACATAGTGATTTTGTGAAGTATAAAATAAATTCATTACATGTCCAGGATTTTTTTTAAATCAACATCAATGGCACAATTTAATACAAAGAATCAATATCAGCTTCTACGTGGTGAGTGGTTTATATATATACAGTACATAAACATATGCCATTGATAAACTGAGGGCCCAATTATCATATGGGTGCTTTAGATTTTAAATGTATTCACGCATTAAAAAGGTTAACAAGGGACAAGGGACGTGCAAGGACAAACATTAAAAATTAAGTTTAGGTAAACATCAAAAATCCCCACAAAACAAATCTGGCATTATCACCACTACAAACTTCGCACAACAGACAGTAAACAGATACACTCATAAACATACACTCACAAAGAGAACAACAGAGAGATATATTATCCAGTTATCGTGTTACCTTGAATATCGCAGTGATTTTGGATGAAAAAGTTATTTTTGTTGCAGCAACTTCAACACGACATGGCTTTCGCGAGGTTGTTCAGCTTCGTGGTTATCTGGCGTTAGATAACTAAATTAATCACACACCAGTGAGTGTAATCATTTAGCAGCATTAGCCAAGTCTTTTCAAATGATATCTACCATATACAACCGCGAGTTCTTCTTTCTTAAGTTGCTGTAACTTAAGAGTGGACAGCGCAGGCGGTCATTAATGGCTGTTGGGTCCAGGAAGCGTTATATGTTTACTAATACACATACTAGTTTTACCTTCTGTGTGCCATGTTAGCAAACAAGCTAAGCTAACCACCCAACAACTCTCGGTGTCAACTCTTTGCAGCTATAAAATACGGGTTGCTACGCAACTACAACAGCTGGCGTTTTAACAATGCTATGCTAACCAGCAAATGTTAGCTTATTACGGTAGCTATATTCTGTAGCAACCCGGTTTATATAGAGTAGCAGTCACTGCAGTGATTGTCACGAAACAATTTTAGTTTAATCGTCTAGTGTGAAACTTACAATTAGTTTATTTATCCTTTCTTGTCGAGGAACTACAATTCAAATTCAAAAACTACAATTACCTGGATCCCTGTGTACCGCTTGACTGCTGCAAGCGTCGCGATGACACGAGAAGTTATAAATAGAAGTGACCCTGGATTGTACGAGAAGTGTGCGAGAAAGCAGTTGTAGAAGGCGTGCAAATATGGTGAGTAGAACTTGCAAATCGAATGGAACTGTTTTCGTTTTGTCTTCTGTCAGTAATGCATCGTAATGCAGGTATCCCTTTAGACTCAATAAATCAATTCAAAGTCAAATAAGGGTTGTCAGAGTCATGCAAATTGCATTCAACGTTGCTCTTATTCCGACTCGTGGTATGACGCAACATAACCAACCAAAGTTAATTTATTACTTTCTGATTTAAAGTCCTTCTTCATGCAGTGTGTTACTTAGTTTGCCGGTTAGACATTTGAATGAATGGTGTTAAATGAATGGTCGAGGTTACGATGAACTTGATATGTATTTCCTGCTTTTTATGTAATGGAGTCTATTCTTGAACGTAACCCTGCTTTAATAAATCCTATTGACAAGAATGGAAACGCATGCTCAGTATGTTGGACAATGACTGTCGATTTGTTACTTTTCTTTGTATTGACATTAATGTTAACACTAACTGTAGTATTCTATGCATTGTGTCTTAGTCTGAACCTATTAGAGTTCTGGTGACCGGCGCTGCTGGGCAGATTGCCTATTCTCTGCTGTTCAGCATTGCCAAGGGAGATGTCTTTGGAAAAGATCAGGTAAAGAGGGGCTTTTTCTTGGTCGCATAACGCATCAATTCCATTACTTCATTAAACATTGTTAACAGCAATGTCACAAGACATGTAATGGATACTGACAGTCCTAAGAGACCAACTGCAAGTTTTGGAGATAATATTCAGAGATGACATTGAACACACATTTTCCCTGTCAGGATTGATCAGATTACACATGATCGTTCATGCATCCAAGACAAGCCAGGATTTTCCTTTGAAGTTAATGAATTGGATCTTGTGTCAACTTCAAAATCACATATCCAGTTGGCACAGCTCATCCTCAGTGAGTCACGTGGCTTAGATCTGTCACGCCACACAGACAGCTGAGTCCTCATTTGACATGTCAGTTTACATACCATGTTGTTATGATTGACCTTTCAAATTCAGTTCATTATGTTGTCAGTCTTGTGCATCTTATACCATTCATCCCATTGCTTGCTTACCACTTTCTTCACTCCACTAGCCAGTCATCCTGCTGCTTTTGGACATACCACCCATGATGCCAGTCCTAGAAGGTGTTGTCATGGAGCTGCAGGACTGTGCTCTACCACTTCTTAGAGGTAATGAGTAAGGGTGGGACAAATAATTGATACAGTAGTATGTCATAATACATTCTCTTTTTGTGCATTATTGATACACTGGCACAATCATCATGATGACACACTGTATGAATGAATGAATTTTGCATAGTTGTTTTGCTTTCTGAAGCCTCTGAATCATTTGGCATTTGGGTAACAGTAGTCACAAACAAGCCCTGGGTGTAGAAACAGAATTTGCTCTATGCAGATTGGATAGTTTTAAACCAAGGTGCTCTCCATTTGCATGATTTGGTAAACATTTTGCATGGTAGGCCCAGGAAGAAGACATCCCTGCTGTAACTTTAGCATTGTTAGTGAAATGCTCTGCTCATTTCATTACCAGAGACTGAGGTATTAGTGGTGTAGCTAGATCAAACTGTAGAGCAAAACATCAACTACCAAGCGCGCACACACACACACAAAATAAGACAACTATGCCCTACACACACACACACACACACACTTTAAATGGAATGACCCAGGGTCTTAATTTTCAATAGATTTTTGGTCTTTGTTTCATCACTGTAACCACTGTTATGGCATTTAGTCATGAGGCACCATTATGTGCCACCTCCATTGTCACCTGGAATTTTTTCCTTAAAATGGTGCTGTCATTTTCTTTGTTCAGACAGGGGCCATGAGAGGCCCCTGTATTAACCAGCTGTGCTGCAAAGACAGCACTCCATGCACTGAGATGGGCCCAGCTGGACCTTTCACTAACCCAATATAATACTAGTTCCATATAGGAAATTAGCTCAAAAATCAATTTGTAGAATTTGTACATGATTTACAAAGGATGAGACGTCATCAATTTTGGTTTCAACTCAGAACACGTTGAAAGAAGGGAACTGTGACAGTGATGAATTGTCCAGCATGTGAAAAAACAGGACTTGAGACTGAACCAAACTGCNGGAACTGTGACAGTGATGAATTGTCCAGCATGTGAAAAAACAGGACTTGAGACTGAACCAAACTGCCTCATGCAGTTAGGGTCCTTTTATTTTAGGAGTGTCTAAACAAGTTATTTACTTAACCTTATTTAATCAGAGGCTCTATTTGAGAACACAAAGAATCATTACACCACCAAGAAAGCCATCTTCTCCTGGATTATATTCCTTGGCAGAGACATACATTTTCCTTCATACAGCTCTGTGCCAGATCGGTTAAACAAATTTACTGCTACAAATTTTATAGATGCCATGTTTGCTGTGATGGATTACTTATGTAAAGAATGTTTCAAGTCTCTACTCGTTGATTTTAATANTTTGCTGTGATGGATTACTTATGTAAAGAATGTTTCAAGTCTCTACTCGTTGATTTTAATAGTGTACTGGAATGAAGTGAAGCCAATGACAGTATGGAAGATTGGAAAAACAATTCTGGTATTTCTTGTCCCAGCAGTATGTTTTAAGAAATGTTTGTTAGTTATGTAATATTTGGTCTCAAATATTCAAAACTATCGGTTTAGTCCAAAACGCAAAGCTTCACCAGCCTAAAATTTTCAGTTTTTTCATAGGTATAAATGTTAAATAATGGATGGTTGGTGACATAGTTTGAAAACACATCAGTATAGTCCGTGTGTTAAGGCAGCAGCAGTGACTCCATTCCATTTCTCTTTCCACAGAGATTGTCTCCACTGACAAGGAGGAGGTGGCTTTCAAGGACCTTGATGCAGCCATCTTGGTGGGCTCCATGCCCAGGAAGGAAGGCATGGAAAGGAAAGACCTGCTCAAAGCCAATGTGGCCATCTTCAAGAGCCAGGGAGCTGCCCTGGAGAAGTATGCAAAGAAGACTGTCAAGGTAATGCTACAGCGTGGTCTGTTTTATTGTGTGGGTACAGATGTCAGTTTTTGGAAGAAAGAATTAACTTGTGCTTTAACCTCTACTTTTTCAGGCAACATTTTATGCTTTAAATAGAGCATATTCACCCAAGGAAATGGGTGGAAAGCTAAGATTTCTGTGTCCTAATTGTGACCACACAGGAAATAATGATTGAGCAATGGCAGTGTTCTGCGCCCTGGATTAAGATATGCATCAGTCAGCATTGTAATGTTAAATGAGTGTAATTTAAAATGGGTTTTTCAGGTGCTGGTTGTAGGGAATCCTGCCAACACCAACTGTCTCATTGCAGCCAAGTCTGCTCCTTCCATCCCCAAAGAGAACTTCTCCTGCCTCACCCGTCTGGATCACAACAGGGCTCGCTCTCAGGTGTGTGTGTCTGTGTGCTTTGAGGCTTTCTTCTCTACTTGTAAACCTGTATACACTCAGGTTAAAAATAGACTCTGGTTTTTTGGTTCTTCCACTAAACTGATTGTTGATCTGTTGTGCGCTGGTGATGTAGGTGGCGATGCGTTGTGGCGTCCCTGCTACTAATGTGAGGAATGTGATCATCTGGGGCAACCACTCTTCCACCCAGTACCCTGACATGCACCACTGCTTGGTCAACATGTCCGGTAGTGAGCTGGCCTGCTTTGATGCCATCAAGGATGATGCCTG
This sequence comes from Lucifuga dentata, assembly GCA_014773175.1. Lineage (NCBI taxonomy): Eukaryota > Metazoa > Chordata > Actinopteri > Ophidiiformes > Bythitidae > Lucifuga > Lucifuga dentata. The sequence continues at coordinate 49,334 of VXCM01001134.1, forward strand.
GCTCCAAGGAGATTTCATTGCTGTGAGTTGTACAGGATTCACTGTAATGTATTACATACAGTGCCCTTCATAAACATTGGCAACCTTGGTACATAAACTTAAAATGAGCTGTGGAAAAAAATGTCTTTATGTTTATCCTCTTGATCTTTCATTCAAAATATTAACAAAATATATAACCATTAATTAAATTAAAATAATTGAAAGGAAAAAGACATTCCTATCATGAAACAAGTATTTTTCTCAATCGGCCTGGAAGAGGATGTGTGTCTATATTGACTCCATTGACAGTGAGGAGGATGGTTTGAGCGGCCAAAGAATCTACAAGGATTGCAGCTGGAGAAATGCAGACGTTTGCTGGGTCTTGGGGTCAGAAAGTCTCCAAAACTACAATCAGACGCCGCAGGCCGATTGAGATTTTTTATTTTTTTTTAAAGATATGCATTTTTAATTTGTAGTCTACTTAGGTTCGCATTAACTGCATGTCATTTGTTCCCATATTCCCCATTGTCAGGTTTAATAATCCATGTATTTTACTTGTACTTTTACTATTTTACTTGTACTTTATATTGTATTGCAGACAGTGCAGCAAAGAGGTGCTGCAGTTATCAAGGCCAGGAAACTGTCCAGTGCCATGTCTGCAGCCAAGGCCATCTGTGACCACATGAGGGACATGTGGTCAGGTACCCCTGAGGTAAACACCAGGCAGAGACCCCATAGCAGCCTTTCAGTAAACAAATCTAAGGCTGGATTTACACTACAAGTCTTGATGCTCAATTCCGATCTTTTGCCTATATCCAGTTCAGCGTATTTACATTTTCTTTTTTTTTTGCGTATTTACATTTTCTTTTTTTTCATTTTCTTTTCTTTTTTTTATATATATATATATGATCAGTGGGTCATCATATTGATCACTTACATCATTCATATGTGGATAAAGTAGAATGGTAGGTAGTAGTCGGAATTGCAAGAAAATTCTGTTCTGTGCATTTAGATTACTGGTAGTTGCATTGGCAGATATCCGTTACATATCCGATTTATATCCACATATACAAATGGCCCAAAGCAGATCTGAAAATGTCTGATTGCACCTGCTTTTTTATTTTTTTACCATTTACATCTTCACGAAGCGCATCGACACGTGTCGTGACACAAGATCAGAATCAGGTCGCCTGTAGTGTAAATGTAACCTAAGCTGCACACCTTCAGCTTTATGGCACATTCATGACTTTCCAGCCAGCTGATATTACCATTCTTAGAGCCACTTCACTAACATGGCTTAAAAATGAGCTACTATTTTTCTCATTTTTATATTAACCCTGTTCCTCTGTAATGATAATAAAATTGAGTAACAATTGTGAAGTGTTTGCTTTTATGGGTTATTAAATCTAAACCAGAAGAAGTAACATCACATATATTACAGTTTCACAAGGACATACAATCCTGCTCTTAAATTTAGGGTAGTATACTTAGTGAGACAAAGTTATTTTTGTCCAGCAGAAATATGATGTTCTTTGTTGTTTTGATTTGACAGGTTGCATGTGGATTTTACAATTTTTCCATTATCAGATCAGTATGCTTTCTACTGTGACAATGCTCTGATATCTGACATAGGGAATAATGCATTCCTGTATTGCATCTCAAATTCAGTGTTAACAAGTGTATCCTCTTGATTCAGGGTGAGTTCATCTCCATGGGTGTGTACTCCTCTGGCAACTCCTATGGAGTCCCAGAAGACCTTATCTACTCATTCCCTGTTCAGATCAAGGTGAGCTCGTCTCATTTAACTCGTACGACTCATAATGATTTGATTTGAATTTAGCTAGATGATTGCTAACAATAGCTCCAGTGGTGAGTTTTCTCTATTTTCTTGTCATGTCACTACATGGTTCTTTTTCTTTGTCCTCCTCAAAATGTGAAATGATGGAACACTGAAAAGGAACGGTTATATTTGTGTACACCTATAAATTTATGTTCACCCTTTCCATGCAAGATATTGAATGAAATGGGAAAAACAGTGCAGTAAAAACTAGAAGAGTGGTTGTGGGTTTTGTCCCAAAATGCAATACTTATGAAATTATACCCTTTCCTTAGGACAAAGCCTGGAAGATTGTGGAGGGCCTAGCCATCAATGACTTCTCACGGAGCAAGATGGAAGCGACAGCTGCAGAGCTGATAGAGGAGAGAGACACTGCTGTGGCCTTCCTGAAAGTATGACTAGACCCTGCAGGGCCAACCAACCAGCACTTGGATCTCCCCAGTCCTCCAGATGCACGCCTGTGATAAAACACTCCACAACTTCCTGCAGTAATGTATGTGTACGTGCGTGTTTGTGTGACTGTTTATGATTGTAAGTCCATAATATTTGTTACAAACTGTTTTTCATACGAACTCTTTCTTATAAAACATGGAGGATTGTTACATGCAACCAACATGCACTAAGTCTACAATCACTGAAATGGAGCAAAGCTGAATCAATAAAAGATTTAACAATGCATTGGTATTTTGTTGTTGGTGTTTGTTTTGTAGATGGCATTAAATTAGTTCCATGTTTACCAAGTTGAATAAAATCAAAGTCAGTAAAGTGATTAAAAAAAAAAAAAAAAAAAAAGTAGCCATGATGTTTTTTGGTTACCATATTTGTAGACTGGTAGACCTGAATTAATTTTGGTCAGTAAACATGTTTAAAAAATACAATAATTGGAAAACAGCCTTCCAACATTAATGTGCAGTATATCATATATCTGTTCAGGTATGGAAAATATTAAAGTTGATGTTGATAATCAACTGCATTGTAATGGACATAAATGGATTTGTCACTTCTAGTTGGGACAGTCAGTCTGCTAGGTAAGTCTGACTTAGTAATTTCTTTGTGTTACAGTGCCATTCATGATACTTAAAATCACAAGACAATTATCAAATATGTGAATGTTACCTGCAAGTAATATGAGCAGGATAGAAGCAGAAGTTCAGAGTAGTAGCATAATTCAACCACATGGAGGCAGTAAATACATTTTTTTCCTTAATGCTTTATTTAACGTAAAATAATAAAATGAGGATACTAGAACAGCCAGGGTGAAATAACATATAAGGTAGAGGAAAAGAAAAAAAATGTATAAGGAAAAATTTTTATAAGGAATCAAGCATTCGTATATAACACTACATAACAATCATGACAAAATGACTCACGAGTGTAGGAATACATTGGTAATACATTGTACATGTTAAAAACTTTGTGGGTCTTTATGGCTTTTTTGATTTGCACTTTTTAGAAGTGGTTACAATGTAATTTAAGGTCACAAACTACATTTTTAATTCTCAGCAACATGAGCCATTGTTACGTAATCCATCCGTTCTCGATGTACCGGTTATCCTGTTGCAGTGTCGCCGGGCGGCGCTGGGGTATCATTACTACTCCAGTGTTAATAATTTATGTGCATTAACCGCATGTATTCATGCATGGTTGTGGAAATTCCTGTTATTTNCAGTGTTAATAATTTATGTGCATTAACCGCATGTATTCATGCATGGTTGTGGAAATTCCTGTTATTTCAATCAATCAATCAATCAATCAATCAATCAATCTATCAATCAATACATAAATAAATAAATAAACTCTCTCTATTAAAACGTATAGCGTGAACAAAATCTACNATCAATCAATACATAAATAAATAAATAAACTCTCTCTATTAAAACGTATAGCGTGAACAAAATCTACATTTCCAGATAAAAGTTTTTTGGTTTTTTTAATGCTTGTATTTTAGGATTCTCGTAATGGTCCTATCCTGATTTTGATGCATTATTTTAATACTACCTACCAGTATAGAAACAATGTATGGCACAGATTTACATAAGAATACAAAGGTCAATATGATTGCGGTCTTGTTTTGTTGCTCATTCATTTACATAATCTCTGTATACTCTTGTTTGTATATATCTATGTATACATATGTCATATAGTTTGAGAATTGAGAATTTTGATCGACAACCTGAAACTATCAAAGCGCACCGCTAAACGTTGCAGAAGCTTATTGGTCGTCTCATTGCGTCACTGTTAACTCGCATTTTCATTGGCTGCTGCACTGTCGTACTCTTCCCATTCATTGCTGCTCGGAAATCGCATTCTGATGTGAGATATCTCAAAAAATTGTCCCGTTTTGTGAAGTTATTCGGTTTTCGCTTTTAACCTCTTGTGATTTTGTTCGCGATGTTGAAGGGAAGCAGCAACGCAGTGTGTTGGAGTGAAAACGTATAAAAATAAATAAATAAAATATTTGTGTTTGTGTTCTGCTGCGGGATTGCTGTGGTCATTACCCTCTGGACCAGGCCGACCCCATCGACTTTTCCTCTGCCAGCATCCTACTGTGACACAGTAAGAAATTTTGCCTTAAATCTGCACATAACAATGAAAACGATGCTGTGATGTTGTGTCATGATGTCAGACATATCATCCTCTTGCCTCCGATGTTAATCCCAAATGCGATATTTTAAGAATACCTAATACAATAAGGTAGCTATTGCGTAACAGTCTTTTCTATCGAAAACGATGCAAGACTGTGTAAGGCAGCGTGTATTTCTTGACTACAAACCTTCTCCATCTGTCCATCTCATTCATTTCCGTGATCGATAGGCCAATAGCCTGTAAATTCTACGTTTGAAAGACGCAGACGCAGGAGTCGGTGTGATTCTCACTGGTTTAATAATTGGATGTGTGTTGGAAGAAATCGCAGACACTGTGGTATTTAGGTAATAAAGTAAAGGCAGAGGGCGAGGCAGTAACATGACCAGCGCTTGGGAGCCACAACCAGAACTGTGACGTGGTTTATAGGAATAAGACCCTTCAGGTTATAAAAACCCAGCTTCATATGGTCCATCTGCACAACACCGGAACAACATCTGGCTGCTATCCAGAGAAATATGTATGATCGGAAGAATGTGACCTGGTTTTACCTCTTTTTTTTCTTTCTTTCCTTTTCTTTTTTTTAAGAGTAGATGAGCTGGACAGAATGTTTTGTCCTCTGTAGCGGTGAATGGATTTTATAGGACTGCACACATCTGGATGAAAAACCATTTGGATTTTAGGCTTCTTCAAGGAAAGTTCTCATTCAGTTACAAGATGTATGGTAGATGACACTTTGACTTTCACTGTCGGTGCTGTCTAGAACATTTCACTTGAAGTGTTTTCCTTAGTTCTTTTTGGATTTAGCCTGTTATTTAACTGTATATGAGACTGAGCTGGTCACAACTTGACAGCTGAAACATGTCACTTTATGTAGAAGGTAAGTGATGGTCGATAGTTTTGATTTTTGCCATTAGATTGGATAAATCTCTGTCATGGAATAATACTGATTATCAGTAATATGGACCATACCAGTATATATGCTTGTCTTTCCCATTTACTATAAAGCATGATGCAGTTACATTACACCAGTCATTTTCCAGAGCAAATCACAGTTTTTGTTTGCTTTTTAATATATTTGTTCTATCATCCAAGATGCTATTGCTTACCATTAATCTTATTATGATATAAAAATCAGTCTACAGACACTTGAAATCTTCAGAAGAGATGTGATCCATTTCTAGTTTTATTTTTGCCAAAGTCTCATGTTGTGTGATTATGAATTTTAACTATGATTAATTTATTCGGGTAGGACGCTCTGACATCTGAGAATAAACAGTCAGTTACTGAACAGTAAACTTACCAAGTTTAATTATCAATTTTAAACCATATGTGTTTAGTTATTGTCCATGTTTCAAGTTAAATATTCCAAAAACACGGTTTAGAAAGGGAACCTACTGTCAGGTCTTAGATGGTAGATTTTCTCACCAGCTTATGACCACACCGTGCCTGCAGGCTTTTCAAATCAGTTTGGGAATGATTCACCTCAGTTAATCTAAAAAGTATTATATGGTCCTTTTAAGAAAGGCTATGCATAAATTTGAGTGTACATACCCATATTCACACTGTCCATTAAATATTCAGCCTGCTGGTTCTTCACATATTACTGTCACCAATGTCATGAATCTTCTACAAGGTCTCAGATACCACAATACCACAATGGTTTAGTTTAGCTTAGTACTAGCAAGTAGCCTACTTTAAGTTTAGCAGGTACACTTCCACACGACTCTTTGTTATTTACTTGAGATTAATTTGGCCCAGTCAAGAAAACAAGGCATGGACTAGCTACTACACTCTGACACTCACTCCCTTGTGACCTTTGATTCCAAATGTGAGGTTTATGAGGGGGTGGTAATTAGTTTTATTATCCTGTGGAGTAGAGAGTGTTAACTGCTTAACCTACCACCAAGTCTGGTATGTCCTTGTGCCAGCTTAGTGTACTGTATCAAAACAGTATTTGCCTCATCATTGCATTGTGTTGAAACTTGTGAACAGTACTTAACAAGTTCAAACAGATAAATCCAGTCCAGTTTGATCAATATTTTTATTAGCAATCTCATTTGATTTTGAGTGTGTCATGTTTTGTTGTCTAAGATAAACTTTCATACACAGTTACGGTGAGCTTGGTCGAAGCTATTGGTGATATGTGACAATCAAAATGGATCAGAATTGCTTAGTTTACAGCTACAATTTCCATACTTGTTTGGTGACATGGTCAAAGTGATCTGATTGGTCAGAGGTTGTCATGTTGTGCCAACTCTTGTCATAACCAGAGAGCTAGTGAATGTTCTTTTTTGATTTGTTAATGTTCACTTGCCTTTAATGATTCATAATATGCCACACTGTAGAAAACTCATTTTAAGACATAAATGTGCCTGAGGTACACATTTATAATCACAATATTAAATACTCTTGGATTCTTCTTGTGTTTTAAAATTTGACACATCCACCAAGTTTTGTGTTTTTTTTATGCAATTTAATTATATAATAAGAGCTGTAACAATCTGCGTACAATTTCGCTATGTCTTTTTAACAGAACGTCTCTTGAAAGAGATTGACACATTTGTAATATGTTCACTATAATAGGCAGAATACACACTCTACAGTATGCCATTCATCTATTGAAACCCCCTTTTTTTCCCATTTAAAGATCTGATTCTCTTTAACAAATTCATTAGTATTGGTTTCAGTTTTCTATGTGGCAAGAATGATAAAATTATGAGAACACACTGACTTCTTGTAGCTTGTCACATAAAAGTGGCCTAATGTTGATGTGGAATTGGCTTATTATTAACCTTCAATCATTTTGCTGTCCATCACAATGTTCCAGATGTTTTTGAAAGCATTTATTTCACTTAGAGTTGTCCAACGTGTTCAGAAAATTAGATTTCTGAATCCCAGGAAACCAGGAAAAGACATTAAGCTCTGTCCACCTTTTGCAACATCCCAAATCTTAGACAGTATTTAGTCTTCCTGTTTTAATAATTATGACAATATATTTCCTAGCTATGTATGAAATGATGCTTTATTTTGAATACCATCATATGTTATGAGTCAAGTCTATTACCATGTTTCCTGTCCAGGTCTGAGTAAAGGAGTGGCTAACGGAGAGATGGCCCAGTTCCAGAAAATGATGCGGCAGCAGCTGGAGACCTCTATGCACACAGAGCTGGAGAAACTGTTGGACAGCAGCACTGAGGCTGAGAAAGAGGTATAATTCTCTCTCTCTCTCTCTGGCGGTGTTTTAAAGGCTGGTGTGGTCACAGACAAACACAGGGGAAACATAAAAGTGGCACATACTGGAGTACAGTGCCAATGAGTGTCCCACTTACATGCTTCCAAACACACACATTTTAAAATTGCGCTTGACAAGAATTTCAAACTATTAATTCCCCTTTTATCAGCCTAAGTCACAAAGTAGAGATTCAGCTGACAGTCTCATCCTGCTAAGTGAGACCATGTAGATTTGCTGAATGAAAATCTAAATATTTATGAAATTCACCCAGCAACCAGAAAGCTGGACTCACCCATATTATTAAATGTGTTGCCTTTTGGTTTCCTTGGATATCAAACATTTACAGACCCACTAGGTTGGAAAACATTAGCTTGTTGTTTAGTTTACCAAAATCACACTAACCAGAAACCTTTAATTGGCACACTTTGTGAAGTAAGTATTTCAAGTTGACCTTTCTGGACGAGACAGCAGCATTGTGAATGTGTGTAACCGCGTTTGTGTCATTAAGATTGGCAAATATCAGCAAGACTTTGTGCGAAAATATAGCTGTAGGTAAAAATATTGTGTTTTTCAGGTGTCCAAGAAAGACTTTGAGGGCTTCAAGAAGCTTTTCCACAGATTTCTACAGGTGAAGGGGCCATCGATAGAATGGATCAAGATACAAAGACCACCAGAAGACTCAGTAAGGATCATTTTAATATTCATAATTACAGTAGTTCCATTCAGCAGGCAGCTCTTTGGTTTAGAAAATGGTTTGTTATCTTACACAGATAGATGGACGCTGCATGATCAAACTTTTCATTACAGAGCGATCTCTCTAATCAGTAAATTGTCCTGTGGATAGCAGAGAATAATGTTTTAAAGGTTTAATGTGTGCTGAACATCTTGAATGCATATTGTCCGTGTGAATGCGATCCTTTGTGTGCACCAGGAGATGGAAACCTTTTTGATGTGATGCCTCAACTTACAAGTTTTAATCCAAATGCAAAATCATCTTTTTAAGGCACACATACACACAGATGCACACACGCATGCAAGCACATATGCACACACACAAACACACCCTATGGAATAGTCATGTCACGCAACTGTTGACTCCCCCAACACATTTTTGCTCCAAGTACTTAAAAGTAAATGTAGTCACACCGTTTCACTGATTTTGTGTGATTGTTGTGATTATTTGCCATTGCTCAACTGCTAGATTTCTGTTCATAAATTTCACAGTATCTTGCAACAACTGCCATGCATGTCACATCATTGATTTCTGTACTCTCATCAAAAGTCACGTTAATACACACAGTGACACATCTGTCAGTGTAGCACTTTTCTGGTCACAGTCAATCCTTTTGTTTTGATCTCACAGGCAAAATAAATTCAAACTTTCAGGAGTCCCATGGATAATTAAACAACAGGTTTGTGATTTTTGCCATCAGTTGCAATTATTTAAACATTATGACACGTCGTTTTTTTCCTTTAAAGTCAATAAATATTACAGTGCCAATGAGCTTTTGTGGATGAGTACTGAAGAAGAGTTCTAGCACATTCTGACATCTTCATGATCTGTTCTGGGTGATAACACAAGCTGGTGTTACACAGTGACTCTGCGACATAAGTTTTACTTTAGTCCATGATAACGTGTAGCCTCACTGATATTAGAATTTATTCAGTATATCATTGCATATCAGGACTATATTAAAATATATTTCATTGCACAAAATGCATTTTGCTCATAAAATATAGCGTGTAATACTCTGAAGCCTACACAAATATTGGGATTTGCATATAATCTACAACAGTCTCATGTGGGCTGGATAATAGTTAGGAAATATACAACAATATGCAATTATATTCTAATTGCAACACAAGACTCCCTGTGTTACATACTATAAGATGTGAATTGATTTAATTGAGTTTGAAATTGTTATAATAAAAAAAATAAATAAAGTGACCAATTGAAAAGTAAATAAGTGTTCCACATACTACATAGAACATCTTGGATTTTTTTTTTTTTTTTTTTTTTTTTAACAATCAATGCTACACATGTCAATCATATCACTGCTGTTTTTGGACCACACCCACTTGTGCTGGAATCTCAAATGCTCAAGCCACAATCTTCAGCCCCGGACAGCACATATTTTGATAATGCCAAGATTATTTCCATGCATAAATATGTAAACAATCCTATAAATACACTCACCCTCTGTTCTACTTAAATGACATAAAAACATAAAGAAGAAAAACAAGTGCAAATTTTCTCGATTCTCTCCTTCAGTTGAAAGTCCTTTCTCAGGGAGGATGTTTGAAGTCTGAATGCAGTGTTTAGTGTCAGTCCAAATGTTGACTTGTCAGAACTCTAGCACTTGAGAAGACTGAGTGAAGTGAACTGCACAGGGAAGTGTTACTGAGCGCCCATTTCCAGTTTGCATTTCAAACATGGGAAAATTCTTCTTCTGCTATGGCTTTCCCTTGAACTCAGCTAAACATGTCAGCATGTAAGACAGGACACATTTGAGAAAAGAAAACTTCATGAATAAATACATGAAAACTATGTCCTTACTGAATCGCCATTGACTTTACAGCACACTTAGGTTTTATGTATAACAGAATGCTTACTTGAAAGAAAATGTTTCGTACTTACAGCAGTAGCCCAGCATGTGTAAAATAAAAGTATATAAAAAGTCCATTGTGAAGTAGATCAGACATTCATAGTCCAAGTCTCGTCACATGACCTTTTTCCAGTAAGCACAGATTGTCATAATCAGATATGAAAATGCGTACAAACAAAAGTCCGACAGTTTAAAAAAAAAAAAAAAAAAGCTGCTTAGGCTGATTTTGAACTTTTAGCAATAGATGATTGCTAATCCCTTGTGCGAAGCCCTTAACCTTATTGGATTGTAGTGTAACTGTCCCGTGCTCTAATTCTTTTACTATGTTTTTTAGCTTTTATATTATGCTTTTTAGCTCATATCATTTTCTATAATTTTTAGCTCATGTAATTTTTTGGTAACCATTTTTTACATTTATTCATTTGGCAGACTTTTATCTGAAGAACACTATTTTTGTCATTTTTTTTTTTCATATGTAATTACAGATGACAGATTACAGGACCCAATTTGTGTCCAAATTTGGGTTGCTGGAAATACGAGAAACACTGAATACTTTGGCCAATTCACTCTGGCTCTCAAGCACTTTGATGAAGGCAGATAGCCGATACATAAGTACTGTTTATTGTTTTAAAAATGCTGTAAGCCCATCAGTAAAATAAAGGCTTTTTACTAAAAGGAGATCCACACAGTGCCTGGGACGAGTTTTTTTGATACCACTGACATTGTGTGGTTCAGGAAATTCTTCCCCTCCAAAAGCACGTATGGAAGACGAATACCTGAAGTACCTGAAGCAAGTTTTTCTTTGTTCTACTAAACGCTGAATACTTGTTGGTTTCTTTAGTTTTCTAGCATGAAAGTTGTCATATGTAAGGACAATGAATTGAGACTATTGAGATCTTCAGTGCCAATGTATAAATATTATCAACTGATCCTTCTGTTAAAATGTAGCAAAGTCATTGGAAAAGCTAACCTAACATATCACCTGCAACATAAACCTGGAAAATTCTGGCAGGTCTGGGAACCCTTATGGAAATTTCTTGACTGTACATGATAGACTGAGCCATATTTTTTATTTTTTTCTACTTTTTTATTCATTTATTTTTCTTGCGTAACATGAGCTATGGTTGTTGATCTCCTTTTAGTTATGTGCTCGTTCTTTTTTTTTTTTCTATTTATTACCAATATTGGCCCTGTTCCACGCTACTTCATTTTTTATTTTTCTCTAGACTCTACAGGCCAGAAGTTTGAGGCCACCTCCAGTTTAAAAAAAAAAACAAAAAAAAAAAAANAAAAAAAAAAAACAAAACAAAACATCAATACACTGTTTTTTCATAATTTATTGCACAGGAAATGACAAAAATATATAAAATAAATGTAAGAAACCCACAGATTCAGCTGGTTTAATGCCACAGATGATGGTGTCTGAGAGAGAGAGAGAGAGAGAGAGAGAGAGAGAGAGAGAGAATTTAAGAGAGATCAAAGACAGAGAGGATTAGAAGATGAGTGAAGTGCGACAAAAAGATCAAGAAAAACAGAGACAACACAGAGCTTTATTAAGTGAAATTGGGGACCTGGATAAAGTAGGGAACAAATATCTCTTTCACACAAACAAACACACACACTCACACGCACAAACACACAGTCACCATCTGTATTATTCAGAAAGGAAAATGAACATCTGGGAGTAGGATGCTTCCCTCCAGGGGTACAGGGGTAGGATGGGGATCCCAGCTGAAAAACACATTTTGTATTTCACTTAACAGCTTCATTACACACACACACACACACACACACACACCAGTGACCTCTCTTGCTATTTTTTTTAACACAGCATATTAACCTATGTTGAATAAAGACTTTTTGAAATCATGCCCTATAAAAAAACATTGTAACTGACAACATAAATGTATGAGAGTATTTTCCAATACTTGGGGGGATATGTGTTAGTCCACATTGTAATATTGGTTCACACTGTTGGAGTTTTATATCTGTTGGAACTTTTGGTGCAACAAGATGAGGTACATTTTACAAGTTTTGACCATGAAACATGTTTTTGTCCTCCAGGACAGCCATGTCCCAGCTCTGTAAAGGACAGCAGGGAGAGACAGCTTTTTTAAAGTTGTTTGTTGTATCTGTAACCTCATCCTCCATGGGAGGTTGGGGTTGAAACGGTGGTGTGTGTGTGTGTGTGTGTGTGTGTGTGTGTGTGGGGCTGGGCGGGGACACACAGACACACACACACACACTGTTTCCAGGATGTCTGCTGTGTGTCTTTCACTGACTGATAGAGAACTCAGAGCCCCTTCTGTGACTCCATGCTTTCAGCAGGAAAGGAGATGAGCGGTGACCCCTGACCTTTTAATTTCCTTTCACATGCACACATTTTCACACACATTCACATTAGAGCTGTACATGAAAACTCATGCACAGCTTGATTTAACAACTGAAATATTCTGACACTAAACTAAACTGAGTGTAACATCTGGTTAGGATTTGGTGTCCCTGGATGTCTCTGCTCATTGTTTGAATTTTTTTAACTTGCTTGTAAAAATTCCATGTGAGAGAATGAGTTTTTTCAATCTGGATGGAACAGGAGAAACACAACACAGCAACATGGAACACATCACAGCTCTGTTCTGTTTCTGTTGTGCTTCTCCTGCTGTTTTACTTTCAGTCTGAAAATGATCCTTATTCGTGTGGATTTATTTACAGCAAAAAATGTAGACTTTTGTTGTATCTGGTCATATCCTGTTTTTTCTTTACGCTTTCCTTGTGTGAGAGAGAATAAAACAAATCAATACATAATGAGTGATAATGCCGACGTGACAGCTTTGGTATTGAACCAGTAATGTGGTTTGACTCCAGTACTGTAACACACACACACACACACACACACACACACACACACACACACACACACACATACTGCATACCCAAGTGATTTTTGCTGCCTGGCTAACATAAGTGCTGAAGACTGCATTTGAAAACAGCTGTGTTGTGCATTTAGCCTGCGTTATTGCTGTTATTTGCATCATTCACACTCAAACACATGAAAGACTGTGTGTTTTTCCTCTTTTACATTCTCTATTCTGTCTTTCCTGGAAAATTTGTTTTGAATTAATGTATTTTTTGTAATAAGCAGAGGAAAAATTGGTGAGTTGTTAGCGTGAGGTGATAAAACTGAATAGAAGTGCCGCCCTTCAATCTTCAACAACAGTAAAATCCAAAAAGAAAAAAAAAAAAAAACNAAAAAAAAAAAAAAACCTAGCAAAGTACCACATGCAGCACTGATTGCTAGGTAAAATAAGAAAAGTGTTCAGTAATGAATACTTTGCACCAAAAATAGATGTAAAAATAGAAGTACATGTTTCTCTGACTCTGTCTTCATCCAGATCCAGCCCTATGAGAAGGTCGCTGCACGAGGCCTGCCGGACAACGTGGCTGACAGCCTGAACAAACTGGTGGTGGTGAAGCTGAATGGAGGTCTGGGTACCAGCATGGGGTGTAAAGGCCCCAAGAGCCTGATCAGCGTCCGCAATGAAAACACCTTCCTGGACCTCACTGTGCAGCAGATAGAGGTACAGCAAGTCAAACCTGACCTAAACTCTTTATCCTCCTTCAGTCCCTGAGAAGCTTCAGTATTCAGCATTTACATTTGCCACTCCTGTGTTTTCACATTTAATCCAATCCTTTTTTTTTATAATTGAAATCAACCAAGGGTAATTTTTTTTGAAACAAGATAAAACCTGACAAAGTGCTGGAGCTTGCTTTGGTGCATTTAAATGAAATCTGACTCTTCACACAGTTGGAGGCAAAAGTACTGAGAGAAACTATTTAATTAAACATGAGACTCATCTGATTCATCCAGTGTGGATAACAGTGAAAAGCCTCTCATTGGTTGATTAGCATTCTTCATTTCACTCTGTCGTCACTCTCTCTTCAGTCTCTTCACTCTTCCAGTCCTCATTTCTGTGAGAAATACTTGGTTTATTCTGTGAACAGTTATAATATAGGACATATTGCACATATTTCAATATTCTTATTTTCATTTACAATAAAGCCCCACATTGACCCACTCCTACTCTGCCATGCCGTACCACTGTTCACACTGAGTGAAAACAGGCCATTTATAGTACCATCTCCCAAATTGGCCAGACCCATCAAGGATTAATCAAACATGTTCAGGGCAGCCCATGGGTTTATCTTACAGGATGCATTTCTATAAGACGTTTTGCATCTTTGACAACACATAATCTCTGCTATGTCCGCTAATAAAATGGGAAAATATGAAATATAATTACAAATTAACATTACCTCCTTATGGGCCTGCTTTCACATGTTTCAAATCCAAGATGTCGAGATTTGGAGTAGCTGTATGCCAATGTTTGTTCACCAGTGTTTCCCCTGTGGTATTTTATGTTTACTTAGTGCAATTTAGATTCCTCCTTCACTATTCAGATTCTGGTCTAGTTATTACCTCTGTCTGGGACTGGTGCAAACATAGTATACAGATATTGCTGTGTATGCAGTACAAGAGTAAGTTGAATAGAGTGGATGGTCTAGCAGAAACATTTTGATGTTTCATTTAGGTGTATACATTCCCCCAAATCCCACCCTCCTTATCAGACAATAAAACTATCATAATAACTTTGAATTGTACAAGCAAAGATTTGACAGATTAGGTCAACCTTTACGGATTGCCTTATTCAGAGGTGTGGGTACAGATCACGGATGTGGGTGGGGTGCCTGTGAGTGGACATGACACACAGGCCACTAGCTCCTCCAACAGGATGTGATGTGTTGTCTGAGTCAATTCAAGCATCTGCTCCGCATCACATTATTTGCTCTGTGGCAGTGTTAATATAGGGCGTGTCTCATTTTGCTTTGATTAAAATTTTCTGGGAAGGTGGAAGTTTTCTTCCCATAACCAGACGTCTGGAAAGTACAAGCTGATCAGAGTGAAGATTCAGGAAAAAAAAATCAAAAAAAAAACACTTNACGTCTGGAAAGTACAAGCTGATCAGAGTGAAGATTCAGGAAAAAAAAATCAAAAAAAAAACACTTTGCCTTTTCCTGAACTGAAAATTACAAGCATATGTCTTCTTCTCTGCCCTGCTTTTCATGTTGCTGAACGCATACATTCCCCCAGGCACTGGCTTCTATTACACTCTATATCTGAGGCGCCAGAAGGCAGACATGCTTTTTTGTAAATGAGCTATGAGGGTCTTTTGAAAGAGCTTCAGTGTTATATTGGGGAGGGGAGTTGTAGTGAAAGTGGATCTGTTGGTTTGGGGGCAGGCTGTGGGACTGGTAGGGAAACAGAGAAGGTAGTGTGCTGGAGGAGAGAAGTGTGTGTGTGTGTGTCCTCATGGGGTGTGGGGGACGTGTTTTGTGCTTGTACATCAAGATATGAAACACACATTTAAGTTACTTAATTCCTCATATGAGTAAAACTAACAGCTACTTGATTCATGCAGCTATAGACCAAATAAAAACTATAGCACTTTACTGATTTGAACTAATAAATCTATTTAATTTTGTAAATATAGATGAAGGGGAGGAGATAAATAAAAATTTTGAGATAATGATAAATTATTGAGCTTTTTTTTGTGTAAGTATTGTTTGTCAGTGACATGATAGCAGCGCTACTGCGTGTTCAGTATTCTGAATGTATACGTGTGTGTGAGTATGTATGCACGCTTTGGCATCATAGAATACATGTGTGTTTCATAACACTCTCATGGGATGCTTCTCTCTCTCCAGCACACTCCGCTCTGTGTCCGAGTCACAGCTTCTCCATTTTCTGTTCAGGTCTGGTCAGATTACGTCCTGAGTGAATCAGCTTATTCAGAAAGTGAGAAAACGGATCCCATGCATGTGGGCTTGTGTGTGAGAAAGCTCCTCTCAGCCTCCGTGCTGCCTCAGATGGCCACACATTTACTGTAGAGCACTTCTGTTTCAGTAAATACTGCAGATCTGTACATTCTTCCATCTGGCGTGACAGGATTGGTCAATATGGGACTAACTGGAGTGGCACCACCTTTATGTATCTGATGTCACCTGAGTTCACTCTTTTGTTTTTCTTTCTTGCCAAGTACCTGCTTTATATCAGCGAAACGCAAAAGCACATTGAGTTAGTGAGATATATGATATATATATATATATATGAGTGCTGTAAATGATGGCGTTCAAGTCTTATTTGCAGTTCTTTGATCAGAATTTATCAAAATGTGTATTTATTTTTACCCAATATAAAAGAGTTAAAGCCATTTGCTTATTTTGTGAGCTCTCTCCTCCTGACTTTAAGTTCTGTAAAGCATCTCCACCCAAATAGAGTCAACAAGCTTGATTAAAATATTTGTAGTCCATTAAGGAGTGTGTGAGCCCTTGCAGGAGTGTGTGTGTATTTGCGGAGTCTTTGACATCATGAAGTGTAACGGAAAATCCACAGAGACATGTAGAAAAACTGAACACTCTGAGTGTTGGTTTTAGCTGTTACACCGCATGTGATGTTGGCTGTTTAAATGACCATGCCAGTGATTTTGCATATTTGAGTTAAATAAATTCTCGCACATACATTATGTTGCTGCCAACCGTTTTTGTTAGTTTTGCCAAATCTTTTAATTGTTCAAGATCAAATGTTCAGACCACGGTTGTTTTAATTTTTTTGGTTAGGTTCTGGTTTGTAGCACATTGTTGAATCCATGTTGAAACTCTGAAATTACATTACTTCAGCAAAAGAACTTAATAGAATAGAATTTAATAGATTGTTTGCTGTGATGGATTACCTATCTCGGGCGCATTTCAATCTTTACAAGTTGATTTGTATAGCGTACTGGAATGAACTAAAACCAAAAGCAGTTGGGAAGGTAGGAAAAACAGTTCTAAAATTCACCATGCCAGTAGTATGTTTTGGCAAATGGATCTCTCACTGGTATGGTTCTTTAACTCTATTTCTCCCCTCTGATAAAGTGAAAGTTGCCTCACATGGACTCTCCACCCTTCTCTCCATCCTCCAACCTCAATGAGCTAGAAACGTGGTGTGTTCTGCTGTTACACTCCATGTAAAAAACAAACAGATTCTCAAAAACAACGGAAATGAAATGTTCTGTTTCTTATTTCTCAACAACTACTGTGGAGTTACACTAGAGTAAATCATTTCCTGTCTCCCCCCTCCCAGCACCTAAACAAGACGTACAACACAGACGTGCCTCTGGTCCTCATGAACTCCTTCAACACGGATGAAGACACAAAGAAGATCCTGCAGAAATACACGCACCACCGTGTGAAGATACACACTTTCAACCAGAGCAGGTAACAGTCCACGCTGCTATGTGTCAAAGCAAGTGTCTTGGGAAACAGTAGTCCAGGCGGAAAGAGAGATATAAGCCCATGACTCTGGCGTCAAAGCTCATACGTGTCCTACTGACTGAGTTCTAAAGCTAAGGTCTGCTTTTCATACTGATCCAGTATGAAGGTAAACTATCTACTGAGCAGTGGACACCTCCTCCTTCTCCTGTTTCTCCTCTCAAACTGTGGAAAACAGATTCAGCCTCACAGGAACTGTCATGTAATATTTGGAGAAAGCCTTTAATAATTATTGCCATGTTGTTGCACCTTGTCAGTCTACTTGAAGTGTAAATATCAAATACAATCGCTAAAATATATTTTTAATTTGACCACAGTTAGTGGATAAGACCACAGTTCTTTGTAAATATAATTTATTATGCCACACCCAGACTTAACAACTTTCACACATACTGCCCACACACATCTCCTGATTAATTACTGAGTCACACTTAGCGTTGTTGTGTTAATATTTGATTGGCTTTATTACAATGGGAATTACCACATAAAATGGCCTTTAAAATTGCCTTAGTCGCAATGCAGAACTGGAAAGACTGTGTTTTGTATGTGTGTGTGTGTGTGTGTGTGTGTGTGTGTGTGTATCCAGAGCTAGGGTTTGGCAGAGAAGTTTTTCTGATAAGATGCTGGACTTTGGTGGGTTTAATTGCGGTCTGAGCCTCAGATTAGGTTAAAACAGAATCCACACCAATTCAAGTTTTTGGCCTGATCACAGCTAAGGGAGGGGAGTGAGAAGAGGCAAATTCACTATTAAAATCTTGTAACCATCACATTGTTACTAATGCTGCTCTCAACAATATGTGTCCTTTTGGAGGCAGCAATAGTTAATCCAGGAAAAAGAAAACTTTTTGCTTAACTTTGCTCTGAAATGACATAAAACCTGTGAAAACCTTTGAAGTCCATGCTCACATCAAACTCATCGTCTGGAACATCTTCCTTCGTCAGAACAGGCATTTGGAGTTAATGCTTCATTAAAGACACTACAGAGGCCTCTGTGCCTCATCTGACCCCAAACACAGTCAGCTCCCACTCACTCATATTCATTATGATGAAGTTTATGAACCTCATGTGGATCCTTCTTGGAAACCCTTTGATCAGATTAATACAGATACAGTAGCAATGGCAGCTTGGACTTTGGCTTGTTGCCTTGCCTGTCTTCTGGATGAAACTTTGTTTATAGGATGAGATGTTGTTTGAAGTCCTTCTGTGATATGAAAGGAAGGAGTTTTTATGATGCTTGACAGGTTGCTTTGTTTCACAATTTCTGGGAATTGTTTATGAAATGAAGCAAAGAGATTTTACACTTTCTGTCTTCTCTTTCTCTACTTACTCTGCAGTGCGTGACTGAAATAAATTAATTAATCCCTAATTTTTTTCATTAAAAGCACTGCACATAGTAGTTGTACAAATTCCATCATACTAATACAAGGAGAATTTTTTTTAAAAGAAGTTCAATAAAAAAAAGATACTTAGAATTTAATATTTGCATTTGTGACATGGAGACCTCTCAGTAAAAATTAAAAGTTAAGAGTCACGTGTATTTAAGCGTAAGTATTGCAAAATTAATTTTGTAATAATCTCTTATATATGTGTGTGTGTGTGTGTGTGTATAGCATCTCATTATATTACAATATTTACTCAAGTATTTAAAATCACAAGTCACATTCATCTTCTTCCATATTCAGTCAAACTGTACATCTAGCTCTTACACTTCCAATAACATACAGAAATTGGTAGTCATGAGAAGAGACAGATTTCTGTAAGATTAGACTTTATTCATAACTTAAGTGTTTTAACTTCATTTGAACTGAGCAGCAATCAGTGACAAATTTAGTCAATTATTTCTGTCCTTAATTTTGTTAAAATACCAAACTGAAGCTCAGATGTGAAGATTCATGTCATTATAAACTGAATATCTTTATGCTTTAAAGACTGCTATCCAGACAAAATAATTCACTTTTTGTCTTATCATAGACTAAATGATTACTTAGTTAATCACAATAATAACTGATCCTTTAATCCATAATGAAAATTAATAGTAACTTTAAATAATGTCATTTATTTAAATGTGAGTATTGTTCTTATATCTTTATGAGTATGTATGAACACACAGTGTTATTGTCTAGTCAGGTGTGTGTTTATTGACCAATAAGTGTTGTCAGAAAACATGTGGTCAGATTAACGTGACCTTTTCCTCTCTCCAGGTACCCTCGCATGAACAAGGAGTCTCTCCTGCCAGTGGCCACAAACATGGGAATGACTGGGCAAAACTCAGAGGGCTGGTACCCCCCTGGGCATGGCGACATCTACGCCAGCTTCTATAACTCAGGCCTGCTGGACCAGCTGATCGCTCAGGGCAAAGAGTACATCTTTGTCTCCAACATCGACAACCTGGGAGCCACCGTGGACCTGCACATCCTGCACCACTTGGTCAGCCAGCCCAACGGCAAATGCTGTGAGTTCATCATGGAGGTGACGGACAAGACACGTGCTGACGTCAAGGTATGTGGGGTGGAGGAGGATTATGTTGGTTTTGGTTTGGAGCAAAAAGCAACTGATAATAGCTCATTGTCATATAGAAAAGGATGAAGGAAGAAAGGAACAATGCTTTTGGCATCTGTCACACACTAAAACTAAGGTCTGGTTTTCAGGGTGGCACGCTGATCCAGTATGAAGGTAAACTGCGTCTGCTGGAGATTGCTCAGGTGCCCAAGGCCCACGTGGACGAATTCAAATCTGTTTCAAAGTTCAAGATCTTCAACACCAACAACCTGTGGATCTCTCTGGCTGCTATCAAGAGGCTGCAGGAACAGAACGCAATGGACCTGGAGATCATAGTCAACCCCAAGGTGAGCCGAGGGGATGCAAATGAAACCTGAACATGCATACAGAACACACAAAGTGTAACCTGACTCTGGTCACCATTTCTGTGTAAAGTTGATACGGTATGTTAGTCACAAGCTGAAAGAGGAACTCTGCCTGATAGGAATGATTGCCCAAACTCTGAAAATAAGTCACATGTTGAAAAACAAAACCAGTCCTGTATAAGGAAGCAAAAATTCATGCTGTTGTGTAAATGCTGCATGGGTTAATAACTCAAACAAATTGTGGGAGGAGAGGAATTCACGTGCTTTCTAATTAGCATTTTCACATCCATGCAGACACAAAGGGTACAACAGGGAATATGAAACCAATCTGTTCTTATCCTGATTTGATGGACTAGAATAAATAACAGGGGAATTCCTAAACAGATGGGATTACCATGTCCCCTAATAACCTCACAGCTGTGTGTGTGTCTTGTCTTGACAGGCCATAACTTCAGGTGATCATAGAAAGGTTGTGACACGACATACAAACGGCAAGAGCTTCTTGGCCACAGCTCTGATTGATTCTAACTCCTGACCTCTGACCTTTATATTCCACATACCTCTCACACTGACCCTCACTGATGTCACAACACAGATGCTGAAATAGTGTTACACTTTCCCTGTTGGTCAAGTTAAATGATTAAAAATATACAAATGTTGGCTGCAGTGTGTCATGTAGTAGTTTAATGAGAAAATGAGCAACTATAGCACCTTTAAAACTAAATGTCTCCTGTTATGTCCTCCTGTGCAAAGTTACCTGTCCCATTCTAATATATATCCTGTTAGAGACAAAAGCCATATGTATCAGAGCAGAGATAGCTATCATGGGAAAAAAAAACATATTTCAACATTCTCTGCTACGTACCGTTTCTTCCTGTTGTATCAGGAAGGCTCCAGTTTTCACGTTTAGTTTCGTCTTAGAGGAATGAAAAAGAGGAAATACAGGAGTTTCAGTACCAACCAGTTTCCTGATGACTTTCTTCCTGGGAACTCATCAGCTCTGCTTTGACATGCTAGTTTTATTTCCTTGCATTTTCCATGTGATCTGAAAATTTAAAGGCAGCTCATCCTCAACTGCAGAAATGAAAAATACAAATACACACACATAACGGGGTAGGAGAGAAAGCTGGTTTGTCCAACAAAAACTGCCCACACAAATTTGCAGATAGTGTATTTTCTCTCAAGAATTTCTAAATTAAATAAATAAGAGAGCCATCAAAACTGTCCAACTAAAATTACATTAATGAGAAGTAAAAAGTGATGTTTTTGTCTGAAGTTGATTTCCAACTATCATGTCAAAGTTGTTTGTCTTCTATCTCAATTTTTATTCTTAACTACCCTCCAAAGCAGTTTGTGACAATGCTTTTCTGTTAAAGGTGCAGCAAACACATTTGACTTGACATGATTTGACATTATGACATTCTCTCAGTGTCGAAGCACCACCCGAAGGTTCTCAACCAGCAACACAAATTCACTGCTGAGCTGCGAAACTGAACCCCAACTGCTTGGCCTAGGTGTCATTTTCTATCTTGGTGACAGACACATTGTGACATAAATAGTATTATGTAACCAAATAACAACAGTACAGGGCTGTGTAGAGTTTTGCATTAAACCTGCAGCTCTATATACAATCAGTGGCCAGAAAAATAGAAACACTTATTCTTTACAATACAATCCAATACAACAGTCCCTTAATAAATACTAACTTTATGCTTTATATTAACTTTATTTATACGAATACTTTTCATTGCTGATGACATTGTCAGAGAGGTGTTGATTCAGCTCTAAGGACTTTTTTGAGGCTGGAGTCTTTTGTTGTTTTACTGAACTGCATTATATTGAACTATGGTTCTAATATTTTGGCTCCTCCATGTAAGCGAATGAACTGGGCAAAATAAGAGAAACACTCTTAAATAGAATGCATCCAATACAACACCTCCACAAAGTACAGTCTCAAAAGTGTATCATGAAATTGAGTCAGCATACAAACAACTTGAATATATATACATTTCCAGGACTATAAACACACACATTATGAAAAATTGTTACTGTAGCATTTTGGAGTAATTAATGAATGAATTAATTTTGAATGAATTTTTTATTTTAGTGTCATGCATATATAATATATATATATGCCCAGCCCACATGGTCTTACAAAACACTATTTACATACATACCAGATATAATCAGATATAATACAATTCATGCAGATTCAGTATTTCATCAAAGAAAATAAAAAAGAGCAAATAGGAATTTCTTGTACATTGTAGTCATTTAATATATTAATGAAATAAACCATCTTGCCTTCTCTTCCAATCAATCAATCAATCACTCAATTTATTTAAAGTGCAAAATCACCATGCATCATGGTCCCGATACACTTTACAGTAAAGGTAAAAAGTAGGGACATTAAAAAGATCATCAAAGCAAAGTTACAGTAAAAACAAGAACATTAAAAGAGCAAAGTTAAAAGGATGCTTGAAAAAGTAATAATCTAAGGTAGGCCGTAAAATAATGAATAGAGGTGGGTTTTCAACCTTGATTTAAAATTTTCAACTGAGCTTGCTTCTTTAACATGTAGTGGTAGTGTATTCCAGAGATAAGGGGCACGGTAAGCAAATGCTCTAAAGCCAAGCGATTTTTTGTTAATTGAAGGAATAACCAGGAGAGCAGCATCGAGAGAACGGAGAGGACGAGCTGGTGTGTATGGTGTAAGTAGCTCAGATAAGTAAGGTGGTGCAAGTCCATGCAAGGCCTTATAAGTTAAAAGAAGAACCTTAAAATCAGCTCTAGCTTGTACTGGTAGCCAATGAAGAGAGGCCAGAACGGGTGTTATATGATCATATTTTCTAGTTTTTGTCAGGAGTCTAGCTGCAGCATTCTGGACAAGCTGCAGACTTCTAATAGCATAGTTTGGAAGACCAGAGAGAAGTACATTACAATAATCAAGTCTGGAAGATACAAATGCATGGATCAAAGTTTCAGCATCACGTAATGATAGAATAGGCCGGATCTTAGCAATATTACTGAGATGAAAAAATGCTGTCTTGGTGATGGACTTGATATGAGGCTGGAATGTTAAACGGGAATCAAAAATCACTCCAAGGTTTTTGATGGTCGAGCTTTCAGGAATAATACAGTCGTCAATGTTAACACTCAAATTCTCAAACAAATGCCCATGCTTTGCTGGTCTAACAACTAACAGTTCAGTTTTATCAGCATTTAACAGCAGAAAGTTTATATTCATCCATTTTTTAATTTCTAAAAGACATGCCTCTAAGTTTCGGAGCTGGGAAAGGTCATTTGGCTTAACAGGTACATGTAGCTGTGTGTCATCAGCGTAGTAATGGAATTGAACATCATATTTACAAATAATATCACCAAGAGGAAGCATGTAAATAGAAAACAGCATAGGGCCAAGGACCGATCCCTGGGGTACACCAGACTTTACTACAGAGAAAGTAGAAATTGTATTATTGTAGTATACACGTTGAGTTCTATTTGATAAATATGAATGAAACCATGAAAGCACCGTCCCCTGAATACCAATATGCTTCTGAATACCAATATGTTTCCAGGCTTTGGAAACAAAAGTAGCTAACTTAAAAACCCCAAAACCAAACAGCCATTCCAATTTTCTATAGTCAGTCCACCAAAATCTCTTTGGGTCTCAGTCAAACATGTCAACAAACATTAATCCTCTCAAATCATCATAATAAGTGCAATACAAAAGAAAGTGTGTCTTAACCTCTCCCAGTTAATTTCCCAAGACTCATGAGATTGGCAAATGTCTCATTTTTGATCATTTTGGTCAGTAATTTGGGTGTAGGCGTAATGTCGGACATTACACATTACACAATGTGTAATGTGGGCATGAGTGTAAAGCAGGCATAATGTGGGCATAAAGCAGGCGTTATGTGGGCATGAAGCAGGCCTAAAGCAGGCGTAAAGTGGGTGTAAAGCAGGAGTAAAGTGGCCATAAAACGGGCATGGGTGTAAACACTCATGATCTTTTCCTCTCTTCCTGTCTGCACCAGACACTGGATGGCGGACAGAATGTGATCCAGCTGGAGACGGCAGTGGGTGCAGCCATTAAGTGCTTTGACTATGCTATGGGCATCAACGTACCTCGCAGCCGCTTCCTGCCGGTTAAGACCACATCTGATCTGCTGCTGGTCATGTCCAACCTTTACAGCCTGGATGCCGGCTCGCTCACCATGAGCCCCAAGAGAGAGTTCCCCACAACACCTCACGTCAAACTGGGCAGTTCTTTCACCAAGGTAGAGAGGCTTGCCACTTAAAGGAGCATGCACGTGTGTCTCTGTCAGTGTGTTTACATGCACACTTCAGTCAGATTGTTTTTGCCTGTACTGTAATTAAGGAAAAAATGCAATTAAGATCTATATGTGCATGGAATTAATAGGATTCCGCTGTTTGCTGAATATATAACACTACAGTGTTTCATTACAGTGTGTTTTTTTTTTTGTAATCTCTAAGCCTGTCTGTCTGTCTGTAGGTACAAGAGTACCTGACCCGCTTTGAGAGCATACCTGACATGCTGGAGCTCGATCACCTGACAGTGTCTGGAGATGTCACCTTTGGAAAAAATGTATCACTCAAGGTACACGCCTGTGCTTTTGAGGAACTTGAACTTGAATTAACTTATTTCATTCCTCTCATATTTTTCACTGTTTTTTTTTTTTTTNTTTTTTTTTTTTTTGTTTGTTTTTTTTTTTGTTTTTTTAAGATTTCAACCTCTGTTGTATTGTGATTGAAAGACATCGCCACACTAAAAATGAAAATAAAACAAGATTTCACAGGCTCAAACTCATTAAACAGACATGTTTCTTTTAGTTGGTAATTAAAACACTACACTAATAATCAAATACAATACTAGCGTCTGTATTTACTCATATGATAAAGGTGGAGCACAGAGATACACTTGTACTCACACTAAGGTGCACTGATAAATCTTTTAATCTCTCTGTTACTGACCTGTCTTTACAAAGGAAGTGTAATCCTGCAGGATTATTATCAGATTTATAATACCAGGTCATGTACATTTAAAAACGGACAAAGTTTCAGAACGGGAAGGATTGTGTATGATGTAGGTGTCAGAAAGTTACTGTCTTGATTTATTGTTTTAATTTGGACTCCTGTTTGAAAATACTAAACCCACTTTTCTCCTCTTCACAGGGAACAGTCATCATCATAGCCAACCATGGAGATCGGATTGATATTCCCGCTGGCTCCATGCTGGAAAACAAAATTGTATCTGGCAACCTCCGCATCCTGGACCACTGAGGCCTTCTACAACCCTGTTCATCCTCATCCTTAGTTGGCTTTATCCCAGTCATGTGACCTGTATGTCATCTTTACACTGACAGATTATTAGAGGATATGGTTTTTTGTGTGATTGCAGATGCAGTGCTACGTTGCAGTCCCAGCACTGAGAATAATCGTGTGTGTGTGTGTGTGTGTGTGTGTGTGTGTCTCCCAGCTGGCTCACAATACATCTTATTNCGTGTGTGTGTGTGTGTGTGTGTGTGTGTGTGTCTCCCAGCTGGCTCACAATACATCTTATTTTCAAGGTTCAAAGTTTTTGTAGTTGGGATATACTGCCCTCTACAGGCCAGTTACCATGTACCAAATGTAGTGTAGGAGAGAAAAAAATAAATCTGCTTTTATTTCCTACTTTTTAACCATGTGCGCCACATCTAAGAACAAACATGATGATTACTTCACCCTCAGTGGACACGGCACTGCTAATGCAATCACCAGTGTAAATGACTTCAAGTGACTGGGTCCTATGGTTTCTTTAGTTATGGAAGAATTTTAGCCATTTACCGAAAGCAATTCAGGGTTCAATGTGGTTCCACATTTCAGCAGTCTCAGCAGATTCCCAAATGAAACACCAAAAAGAGTTGAATTAACTCTTAACTCAGTATCGTATGGCACCTCAGGCAAGAGTAGCTGCTGTTCTTCATCTGTTCTGTTTTTGTAATTTGCTTGAACCATCTGATTTGTTGTAATACGGAGAACAGATGTCTTATTAAGACACAAATTATTAAGCGTTGCCTCAGCTTACTGTGTTTTTTTTAATCATGGTACTTTATCACTGTGTTTTTATTACTTCTGTGTATTATTACTGTGTAAATAAAATAAATAATGAGGAAATCCATATAGCTCCGTTGGGAAAATCTGACACTAAGGCCAGGTGGAGTGTTGTGTCATTTTGGACCCATAAATAAATCATGTAGGACTGTAGGACTGAAACCCATTCTGGATGATACTGTTACTGTTGAGGAAAATATCATAAATGTAATATATTTACTGTGGAAATGTTTCATTAACAAACGTCAAAATCATCAATATTGGAGATACAACCATGATACATTATAGAATTTGTGGAACCACATAGAAATGAAACCTGAACTGAAGTTGAAATTGCTAACATTCTTCCAAGAACAACGATAACTGTGACTTATAGCACTACATAACACAGAGCCTAGAACATCTCCATAGGATATGTTTTATATATATAAGCCATGTGCAGTCTGGCTAGATTAGACTGAAAAGATGAGAAGAGACTGTGTCATAGGAGAAACAAAATATGAAACTTGTGATGCCTGAACAATCTTTTCTCTCTGTCCTATTGAGTTTTTTTTTTGTTGTTTTTTTTTTATGAANTGATGCCTGAACAATCTTTTCTCTCTGTCCTATTGAGTTTTTTTTTTGTTGTTTTTTTTTTATGAAGACTGTCTGTTGTCATCCAGAGCCAGGCAAGTTATCTGATCCATGAAAGCCTTTATGGGTTTAGTCTCAATGTGATGTCTGTAGTTGCAGGTGAAAAATGTGACAAATTTGTGCTTTATTTTTGTTTTTGTCTTACTACTTTGCTTCTGTTTTTTTAACCCTCACCTTGTCTGCATTTTCGTGCCTTCACCAGATCATTATGTTGCCCTCATTTCTGTCCATACCTTCATTCACCACATTGCAGAAAGCAGGACAGGAAGTTCACTATTGTCTCCAGTGTCATTGTCTCTTTTACACACTCAGATTTTGGCCTTTGTGGTGGCAGTAGACATTTGTGAAACATGTACAAAATGCTTTGGCGTGAGAATACTTGAGACAGGTTCCATGTGTGTGGACCAAGAGCTCGAAAGCAATAAGTGTTGATCTGTGACAGAGAAGAGGTCTCAGCCCAGCCCAGTTCTGCCTCCTCAGAGCTGAATAAAGTGCAATATGAAATACAGAGTGTGTGTGTGTGTGTGTGTGTCTTTTGTTGAACATTTACAGTCACAATCATTTGATTATTCTAGAACTTAGGCCAGAACAGAAAGGACACGGTGCTACTGATCCACATACCCACAGTGTCAGCCATGTCCCTCAGCCACGGCACAACACATGCACATGCACACACACTCATATTTTGCCAACATCAGTGTTACAAGGTAACTATATTTAATTTGAAGGGATTTGCGATTTATATTGCAGTTAACACAGATGATTGGAAACACTATTGTGTCACTAACACATCAGGAGAGGTTTTCACAAAGCAACGTATTTTGTATGTATTTTTATGTAAATTTATGTATATATGATTTGCATATCAAAAATACACATTTAGAGTATTTCCTTTTTTTAAGTATATATTTTCATTTTGGCAGAGACAATGTTTGTTCCCCCATAAGTGTGTTTTTTCCAGCAGTAGGAGGCACTAAAAAACCATCCAATGAGTATTACAGAGCAATCGCCATACTTAAAGGATCATACCAGCGATTGTGCATGTTTGAGCGTAATATATTCAATTTTCATACATGTAACGTTACTGACAATCATTTCCCAAAGCATACTACTGGAATGGTGAATTTAAAAAAAAAATCCTACCTTCTAGATTACCCTTGGTTTCACTTCATTCTGGTACGCTATTAAAATCAACTTGTTGATACTTAAAATGTTCTTGGGATAGGTAATCCATCATCACAAACAAGACGTGTATTCAGATTTTTTTCAAAGTTACGTAATTTTAGCGTTTAAGCCCAATAAAAAGCATGGAGTTCCACTAGGGAATATAGTCCCAAAATAAGACCTGCATTTATTGAAAAATTTAAACAACTGTGACTTCATAAGGCTGAGTAACTATTGGCAGGCAAAACATTGATTTTTAAGGTGGGTGTATCGCTTGAATATTTGATTTTGAAAGATTATGAGATTTTGCAAAATATCAGAAAAGCTGAAATATGGTTTTATCCTTTGGGAAATGGTTATCAGTAACATAACATGTATGACAATTAAATATATTAGGCTCAAACATGCATGATTGCCAGTATAGTCCTTTAATAAAGCAGTTTTTTTAGGCTTTGAATGAAAGAGAAACCTCGATTTTGTGGTCACTATATTCATGGGTGGAAGATGGTACATTAAAAGATTTCCAAACTAAAAGCTACAAACTTGTACAACATTTTTTTTTTTTTTTTTTNTTTTTTTTTTTTTTTTTAACCCTATTTGTACCTTAAAAGTACTAATTACATTTAGGCACAATTCCATTAAAGTCAGGTTTAATGACTACTTTGTACCTTTGTGAATGATTAAAGGTATGCTTGCGGGGGTGCATCATGTGCAAATGTACTTTTCCAGACAAAAACATGCATTTTAACTTTTGACTGTGGGCGTGTGATTGATGAGTTCAGGTGCAGGAGGACATTTTAAACACAAGCTTTTCTGTCAAAAGACATGATTCATAGACCTCCATGACTTTGACAAGACCAGAGTGTGGCTGCAGAGGAAAGGTTAGCTTAGCACAGACTGGAAGCAGAGTGCGATGACTTTACTCATGCTGATGCTGCTATGTGTTGAATGTTGAAATAAACAGCACACAGTGAAATGTGTCACTTTTACACTTTATTGTTAAAGTTGGTACAAAAAGTGTTGTTGGAAACATTCTTTGCTTTTGTCTTTAAAAGCATAAGGAGACTCCAGAGAGAGGTGGAGGGAACTGACCACAGGTCTTTGAGTAAAAACAGAGATGAGATAACAGTCCAGAAAGAGTAAAGCCCTTACTTACACACTTCATCCACAGACAGAGTCCACAACAGGGAGACGCAAAACTAAAAACCCACAAGAGACTTCTTATTGATGAGGTATCCTCAGAAGACTTTAAAAGTGTGTGTGTCTGTGTGAGTAGATGTGACACAGGTCTTTTTTTTTTTCCCTGAGGTGAGTGAATGCAGTGTGAACATTGGGGGGCGGGGGCCCTGATGATCTTGGAGAACTACTGTGTGGACAGATGAACACACTCATAAACACATAAATTACAATCTCTCTTTCTCTCTCTCACACACTCACACACACTTTTCACATACACGTGCTACCGAACACCTGCAGAGTTGATATAATGGGGCACCTGAAACTCTGCATTATAGCAGATCAGGCCGCTGCTTGACTGCTGCTGAGTTTCCACAGTGGCGGTGCAGAATATGTTGCGTGTTCCCACTGGAACTTGTGAAATCTGCTCTCACACTGTGTGCAAAATATTTTCACTGAGCCCTACTATACGTGTGTGTTAGTGTAGAGGAAAATTGGGGAGTCGTATAATAGCGATAGTAATAAATGTTTTCTTGCATTTATATAACCTCTGCTTGACATGACCTTGAAACGTTGTTGGGATAGGTAATCCATCATCACGAACAAGACGTATATTCAGGGTTTTTTCAAAGTTATGTTTAAGCGCAATAAAAAGCGCAAAGTGAATGTATGTCTCCACCAGGGAATATAGTCCCAAAAGAAGANGCGCAATAAAAAGCGCAAAGTGAATGTATGTCTCCACCAGGGAATATAGTCCCAAAAGAAGACCTGTGTTTACAGAAAAATTGAAATGACCATGACTTCATAATTTTGCATAACTATTAGCAGGCAAAACATCAATTTTTAAGGTGGGTGTATCGCTTGAATATTTGATTTTGAAAGATTAAGAGATTTTGCAAAATATCAGGAAAGCTGAAATACGGTTTTATCCTTTAGGAAATCACTGTCAACGTAACACGTATGAAAATTGAATATATTAGTCTCAAACATGCAAAATAGCCGGTGTGATCCTTTAAGAATATGAATATTAAAAGCAGGCAGCTCTGATATTTCGCACACAGTACAGATCTGACTTCAGCTCTTCATTTACACTGTATGGAAAACACTAATTCATACAGACACTCAACTAAGACAGTTATTGGATTTTGTGTTTGTGTGCATCAAACCTGAGTCAAGAGGCTACTTTTTTTTTTATTGTTTTCTAAATCAGTTGGGTTTCCTCCACTGCCAGAACCCAAATTTAAAGGAGGAAGTCAGTAATAAGAGAACATTCAAATGAATTTAAATGTTTCACTTCAACTATCTGAACTAGTGATCAAATCCTGCTTGAAATAGTGCAGCGCACCAGTACTCTTCATAATAAAGCATCGTCATCATCAGCCTACAAATGGATGCACAATGAATTATGTATAACTGGTAATAACACTAAAAGTGGCGCATAAATGACTTTGAAATCAACACTAAGATTCATCATGAGCAAAATACTACTCTTCAACATCTTGAACTTATTTCTATGTGTACTGTAATAAACCCTACTGTGTCTGTGCGTGTGCACGCTACGTAGCTGCAGTATCACGGCTAAACTGTGATGAGAAATGATTCACTCACACAGAAACATTTCACTCTGATTTAAAGGGAGGAAGCGTCAGTTCAGGCTGTTTGTTTCCCATAATGCACGAGGTTTCCTTTCCAAATCTATTGCTTTAAACGTGAGCGACCCCACGCGTCACAAGAGAAGCAGAACTTAACGGTTAACACACATCATATAACGTGAAATCACACCAGGACGAGGTGTATAAATATGACAGGACAATCAGATCCTCAAAAAGATCTGAGGGGTGAACATGAGGGAAAGAGACCGAACGTAACCCTCAGAACATGTCTGAACATTATACTGTATCGTCAAAGAAAATTTCAAAAAAGTTCTGAAGTTATGCATATCTGACAGAGATAAACGATGAAGCGATGGTTCCTCGTCCATAAATAAATGTCTTTGTTTAAATTAGCTCTAATACATGTACACAGATGTATATTGCAACAAGAAACATGAGTAAAACCGTACGTTTGCCCTACGGTACGTTAGTATTTGAGATAAATACTGTTGTAAGTTTTTTGTGAGAAACAATGTTTCAAGCAGTGTTTTTTTTTTTGTTTGTTTTTTTTGTGTGTGTGTGTGTGTCTGGTTTAACTTGAAAATATAGAAATCTTTGTTGTCATTCATGAAAAAAGCAATACAAAGGTCACTTAAAAATGAGAGAGAAAGAGAGAGAGAGAGAGAGAGAGAGAGAGAGATCAGAAAAAGGTNAGAGAGAAAGAGAGAGAGAGAGAGAGAGAGAGAGAGAGAGATCAGAAAAAGGTTGATAACTGCAGCAGAGAGAACAGAAATGAACCGGAGAGCTACATGCATCGTTTCTATGCACAATCCAAACTAAAGCCTGCCGCAAAGGATGCTGGAAATCTGTCCTCTAGTCCAAAGGGCCCTGGAAGATGAGTCTGATATAGCCCTGCTCGCCCGTCAACTGCTGGGCACAGAAGGGGCAGGCGGCGTGGAAGGTGTGTGTGCCGTGGGGCAGTGGGATCTGACTCCAGAAGGCAGCCGTTTTGTCTGAGCAAACGTGGCCGCAGGGGTTAAAGGCGTGCGTGGGCGGGGCGGCGTCTACGTAAAACCCCGCCTCGCAGCCCAGCCACAGCGGCACGTACGGGCCCTTGGCTCTGCACATGGGGCACTCTCTCTGCCGGCCGTCGCGGCCCTCCCGCTCCTCGCGGTGGTTGCCCCAGTTGTGGTAGCCATGCACGTGGCCGCACTGGAGGTAGACCCACGGCTGCTTCTCGTCTGGCGTGTCCTTGCGGCGCATGGAGGGGAAGGCCAGCGTGTTGAAACCCACGGGACACTGCGGGCGGGCGGCGTTAATCTCCTGCCGCAGCGCCTCCAATTGTTTGAGGGTGGGAGTGCGTGACAGACCCTCAGCGGTGCGCCAGAGCAGCGTGGCGCCACACAGATCAATGAGAGAGCCATCCACCAGCTCCTGACTCTCAGCCTCCACCTGAGAGAGAGAGAGAGAGAGAGAGAGAGAGAGAGAGAGAGAGAGAGTGTTAATGGTTTAACACTGGGGTGTAGTGCTCAAACATGCCCATTAGGTGGCAGTCTGTCCCAGGTAATTGTATTTCTGTCTAAAACAGCTGGATGTTTGAGGGAGGAAATTTGTTTGGGACAAACAGCTGGAAGAGACGACACAGAAATCAGAGAATGTGTTGATGAATGTGAGAATGTGTTGAAAGCTGCTGGAAGGCTGAATGCTGGGAAATTCCACATTTAGATCATCAGAGGACAACAGAGGATGAAGAAATAAAGATGAAGAGAGGAAGGGGAGGGAGCAAATCTGAAAGCCATGGTGCAGTATTTGAATTCCTGGTGAACAGCAGAGCGGCTCACAGAGCCTTTAGTCAGATTACTCACGCTTACAATGCTGTAGAGGTCACAGTGTGTTTAAGGGCAAACACGTTTCCACAGGCTTACACTGATCTGTGGCGAGTGTAACACTGCCAGGGGTGGATGTGGTTCCTTCTAGTGATCACTTTGAAGGTTTATTCATCCTGGAAGGGTTTGGTGAGCCCATGTGCCCTTTGTTACAGCCAGGCACTGCTTCACACTGATGCACCAACACACACATCCACAAGCCACTCAGCACCCACCACAGCCTTTCTGTTACTGGAACAGTAAGGGCTGAGTGTCATGCTCAAAGGGACTTGCAACAGTTGCTTTTGTTGTTCCCACGCCCAGATTTCCCAGCTGTTCTGTGGATTTGAACCAGCAACCTTTTGGTCTCGAGTCCATTCCTCTAATCCTTACTACCACCCAAATGATTACAACAACATGAAAAAGCAACACATAATGACACTCAAGTGGAATAATCTGAGTGCAATGGATCAATTATGCATTTATGAATGGGGAGAATGAACACACAAACATGTACACACAAGTGCGCACGCACACACACAGTCACTACACATTTCTAATTTATTTACACCAAAACTAATCATTTATCAACACAAAAGCTTTTATTGAACACAGCAGGAGCCCAGACAAACTTTTCTCAACATCTATTATAGCAGATGCGTGTGTATGGGTGGGTGGGTGTATGTGTGTGTGTGTGTGTGTGCGCACGGCACTGTAAGGTACTCATAATTACTTTGGCTTCAACCTTGTGTCGAACCCCACAAGGACAACCAGCTTCCCCCCTCTGGAGGACTGAGTGAGTTCATCCAAAAACTGCACTGAACACACACACACACACACACACACACACACACACACACGATTCATGTTTTTACTTTTTATCCTCCATTTGCTGAAAATTATTAGTTACTGTTCACTGCTTCATGTTAAATAAACACATTCTACAAGGTCAGGAGCTCAACATTATTAATACATTTATATTCAGTAGGTAGTGTAAAGTATTTAGTCTCAGTGGGTGTTGTGTCTTTCTAATCCCGAGTATCTGATTTTAAATCATTTGAGGAAAGCTATAAATAACACACATGCACGCACGCACACACACACAAGCTACTGCTATCCCCGGTAGCTTTTTGGCAAATTTGCTGAGATGACTCTTTCCCCAATTCAATCAGAATGTCCTTCAGTTCTTAACTTCCGCTAACAGAGGGTGGCTATCCCATTTAGTGAGGTTGCACTTGGAAGGGTGGGTGGGGTCTGTGTGTGTGTGTGTGTGTTTCCATTTATAAATTCTGCATTAAAACAGAAAAGCTTTTTTGAATGCCAAATAAATTCTAGATTTTTTTCTCATTCATTCTGCATAACAGCATCATGTGACACGTGCCTCACAGTTCATCTCTACTGTTTGTGACGATCATCCACAGCGACAGAACACTCTTTGTGGAGAGTTCCCACTCCTGTGTGCACGCAACACGACAATTCCACCCCATCGTGCTTTATTGCCACACATAATGAAAATAGGTGATTTGCCGCTGCTGACATCTAAATTGTCAATTGGCTGTGAAGTAATGGGCGGCTTCCATAGGGACGGTTCATGCACACATGGTTAACCCTGTGGATAATAAAGGGCAGATGGAGATAAGAGAGCTGCTCATTTGTGCTGGAGAGCCTGGAAGACGTCTGGGACGTCCTGATAAAGAGCTGGATTACTGCTGCAACTGCTAACGTGCTGACAGCGTGCCAGCGGTTCAATGTTGGCGGAGAGGAGAACTGAGGAGAGGAGAGGAGAGGAGAGAAGAGGACTAGAATGTCGAGTAATCCACTTAGAACAGAGGTTGCTGGTTCATCTCCATCTAAAATCAGACAAATTCCACAGGTGGCCACACTAACTACACATACAGGCATGAACATGAATGCTGTTTAAAAGCACTCATATCAGTTTTAGAATCCTCTTACAAGATCCTGTTTTGACACGCTGTTTGACACCTAGACCTGTTGCCATGGAGACAGCATCCGCGCAACCGGCTGGATGGCTGCTGATGGAGTTGAGCTCTGACTGAACAGTGATGGAGCATGACGCGGGAGCAGCTACTTTTCAAACGACCTGCTCTCTTTTGCTGATGTTACTGTGAACACACACCCTGACCGTTACACACAAAGCTCCTTACTGGGTGAATCTGTCCACACACACACACACACACACACACACACACACACACACANCACACACACACACAGGCCACATTTCGTGACCGTGTGCCACTTGTTTTTCACATCACACTCAGTTCTCTTCTCACCATCTTGCCCCGCTGCTGTGCTGAGCGTGTTTCTCGCAGGGTGAAGACGTTGCCACAGACCGAAATCTCCCTCCAGACGCCCGGCTTGGAGTCTTGGGTGAAGCCGTTGTGTGGGTGCATCACCAGCACACCATTGGTTGTGAGCCCGTCCATCTGACTATCTGATGTCTTCCATTTAGCAGCTTTCTCCTGAGGAAATGGAGCAAAAGTCTGTTAAACTTCTTATCGTGTATTAACAGTGTGACATTCCCACGCTGCGCTACACGTTTCTAAAGCAGCAGACTCAGAAGTAACACATACATGTGACACACTCACCCCTAGGAAAATGTTCTTGGAGGAATCAAAGCCTGCAGCGTAGATGCGAGTCGTGTAAGGCGAAGTGCGCTGGCACATGATGCGGCAGGCAAAGCGGGAGATGGTGCTCTGCACCGACTGGGTGTCTGCGTTGCTCTGGCTGCCCGCCACCGTGTCAGTCACCACAAAGTCTATGGGACTCTCTGTCGATCGACCAATCTGGTGGAATTCAAGAAACAGAGGTGAAGGTTGAAGGCTGTAAAGCTCTGGCGCTGCTGGGGAAAACAAAGCGAAGGCCAGCTTACCTGGAACATGTCTGTGTTGCTGTCGTGGGTGTACTCCACCACCACCGTCTGAGCCCGAGACAAAGTGTAAGAGATGCTGTGCTGATCTTTGTTGCTTATGGCCTGGAGGGAGGGAAGGAAGGGAGAAAGGAAGGAAGAGAGATATCAAGGAAAAAGTGAAAGAAGTAAGGCAAAGAGACTTGGGCAAGAAGTAAAGACGTTCATTTTGATGCCCTCAAATTAAATTTCACTTAGAATCCACTTGAGTGGATCTCAACCTGCTTTAAAGCGTCCCAACACCTGTTCATTGATCCCTTCGCCACACAGAGAAATAGGAGGGGCGGAGCATGTGCGTTGGTGGTGGTGGTGGGGTGGGGTAAAGACTTACCTTATACAGAGTCTAGCTACACCCAAGGCAACCTTGCCATCTTACAATCAGCCAGGACCACCCGCACCCACAGGAGTGGACAAGGACAATCACTCTTCCAGACACTTTGAATTACTGCAGCTAGAACCCTGACCTAAGTGTGTATGTGTGTGTGTGTGTGTGTGTGTGTGTGTGTGAGAGAGAGNCGGGGGGGGAGGGGTGTGTGTCCATACAAAATCCATTAACTACAGATGTTACAGCAAAAACAAACACAGGTTCTCTCACAGACTCAAACACAAACACACAAACACACAAACACACACACACACGTCTCTGACAACGCTCCGGTCATTTCACAGACTGGAGGATGCCTTTGCGTCCTTCTAACTGGACATATGCTTCCAGGAGTGTGTGTGTGTGAGAAAATGCTCTTTACCTTTCACTAGACTGTTCATATTTGTTTCTCCTGTAAATCTTCAGTGTGTTAATCTAGTTACATTCTGTGTCAAATTGATTCTTCAGATATCTTTTAAACAGGGCTTTAAACCTGCTGTTTTGCTTCATCTGACCAGGGAAAATTTGCTGAGCGTGCATACGTTTTCAGTATCTTTTTCTCCGGTGTTAGTGATGGTAGTGGTGTGTGTGTGTGTGTGTGTGTGTATGTGTGTGTGTGTGTGAGAGAGAGAGAGAGAGAGAGAGAGAGAGAGAGATTCATTGCCTGTATTGCTTTAGTGTGATAGCACAAAAAGCAAACACATTTTCACACAGTGTTTGGTGAAGCAGCTCAGGCAACATCCACTAAACTGGGTGTGTTTTATTTTCAGTTGTCAGGCAAAATCACCAACAAAGATGGATTTTATAAGGCAATGAGCAAAGAAGCTATTTTCTAACTGATACAAATGTGTTTTAACTGTCCTTTTTTGGTGGAACAAGAACAATCAAAATCACAAGAAACATAAATTATCTCATAACTTTTAAATATACCTTATGACAATAAAGCTGAGGACTGTTTGGTGTGACTTAAGCTTTGTGACCCTCCCTAGCTTTGTGATTTGTGTGCACGTGTGTGTGTGTGTGTCTCACCTTGGCTGCCTGTGGAGAGCAGGCGACATGAACTGTGCTGGGTTTCACCCCGTTTGCCTTCGGTCTCTTACAGAGTGCAAAACGGCTTTTACGTCTGCCGCGGTCCCCNCCCCGTTTGCCTTCGGTCTCTTACAGAGTGCAAAACGGCTTTTACGTCTGCCGCGGTCCCCGTTAGGCAGAGAGCCATTGTAGCTGCACATACACAAACACACACACAGAGAAAAGCAAAGAAACAATAGGGCATTGTTGTCTGAGCAGCTGTATAATATGCTGGAAAATCAGTCATTGTGGAAAATGCTTGGAGCATTTTGCTTCCTCCATTCCCCAAGTGTGTATGTGCACATACACACACATGTATAATGCACAAATAACAGGCTACATCTTTCATACATGCTTTTTACAAAAGCACATTATGTCCCCATCTACAACAAAGCCCTCCAAACACAACCCTAGAATGGTTGAGAAAACAAACACACTCGGAGAGACTCATTTAGCCTGATACATGGCTGAGGAAAGCAGAATAAACAGAGGCATTCCGTTAGACAGAATGGAGTCTCTGTGACTTCCAACAACACTGTGACTGTGTGTGTGTGTATGTGTGTGTGTTTAGTCATCAGTTCAATGTAGCCAAAAAAGACAGAAGGCCTAAGAACTGACTTAAAACTGAGCCGGCTGCAGCTCCTCCTTCACGGTGCTGTTAGTAAGACAAAACGTGGAGGAAAAAGGACTCTTACTCTCAGAAAAAGAGTTTTTTTTTTAAAGTATCACAATAAACAGCCAAATTTTAAAGAGTATTTTTTTTTTTTTATAAGTCAAGATATCATAATCAATAGTCACATTTTAGGAAGAAGAACTTTTCAATTTTCCACAACTGCATAAATCTAGTGACACATTTTATATATCACATATCACACAACATCACTTTGATATACGGACTTTGATGCCGTGATTACAGAAGGACAGAAATGCTAAAACAGTTACAGTCACAGAAAGAATGTGGTGCAGATACAACTATATGTGTAGTATCTGAAAAGTGGTGTTGAAAGTAGTAAATATGAATAGATTTGAAAAGAATAAACAGTAAAAACAAAAAAAAACAAAAAACAATGTGACTGGACAAATACGACTGATGAAATAAAACCGGCTGTTGTAATTAGTCTGCTGAATTTAGAAACCGCCGGCAGGTTGTAGACGCTCAGCCTGCAGCTAAGTGTCTCTCTCTGACTGCTGAGAGAGCAGATCTGCAGGGATCAGACAACGCTGGGAGCGTTTATACATAACCATGGTGAGGGAACAGAGCCACAGCAACATTTGGGGAGAGTAACCATGGCAAGAGTGTAACCATGGTGAAGTGTGTCCATATCCTTGGAGAAAGGGCAGGGAAGGAGGAAGCTCAAAGTGTTGTTGGCAGTGAAATCCAAATCCCAGGTTCTCATGGGTATTAGTGATGTGTGCGAGTGCATGTACAGTGTGTCTATGCACACATTCTCTCAACAATGGAGTAGGGAGTAGCAAGGTCAGGGGTTAGCTACGGGATAGCATGTACACAGATATTCTTCATACACTGGTGGTGGAGTAAGACCAACAATTAACAAAAAGCTTGCTTTCACATGTGTGTGCTGATACACAGTAGTTAACTAAACAAGCTGCCACTTATACAAATCATGAACAGAAAGGCTTTCTGGGTAATTCCTGGCTACAGTTGACTCACTGATATTGCTCCCAAGTTACATGTTTTAACCATGTTGTGCTTCAAAATGCAAAGCAAAGTTTGAAATTTGGTTTACTGATTAAAGGACCATTCCACCCATTTTGCATGTTTGAGCCTAATATATTCGATTTTCATACAACCTTTCATACGTAAGGTTACTGACAATCATTTCCTAAAGGATAAAAACGTACTTCAGCTTTCTTGATATTTTGCAAAACCTCTTAATCTTTCAAAATCAAATACTCAAGTGATACACCCACCTTAAAAATCAATGTTTTGCCTGCTAATAGTTATGCAGGCTTATGAGGTCACAGTCGTTTAAATTTTTCGGTAAATGCAGGTCTTATTTTGGGACTATATTCCCTGGTGGAGACATACATTCACTCTGTGCTTTTTATTGCACTTTAAACACTAAAATTATGTAACTTTGAAACACAGCTGAATACACGTCTTGTTCGCAATGATGGATTACCTAGCTCAAGAACATTTCAAGTATCAACAAGTTGATTTTAATAGCATCAGAATGAATTGAAACCAGTCTGAAACCCGATTTGGAAGGTAGAAATTTTTTTTTTTAACTCACCGTTCCAGTAATATGCTTTGGAAAATGATTGGAAACCTTCCATATGTATGTATGTATGAAAATTTAATATATTAGGCTGAAAATGGCCGGTATGGTCCTTTAAATATACTGTACATGGAGTGGATGGGAACCTATGAATGGAGAGAAAGCATTTTCTTCATGAAGAAACTTGCTTGCATTACTGTTCTGCCTTTGCAACGGCTCTCCAGTATGTACATAGACACATACACACGGTGTAAATACAGTACATAATGACACATGTATGTGGAGAAACGGAGCTGGAAGTAGAGGGACTGTGGTATACCCAGTGACGTCTAAGCTATTTAAAAAAAAATAAAGCCACAGGGATGCTCTTGTATGCCTGCAAACAGACCGTCCCTGGAGACGCAGCGGCATTCCTCCAGATCAGACCATTAGCATCGCTGGGCTTCAAACAAGCTAATGTTGGCATGGGCTTAGACACAATAGTACAGCATATGTTGATAGGGTTCTCTATTAGCATTGGTCTGTGGGTGTGAGTGTGTGTTAGGTCACACAGGAGTCACAAAGTCTAAGCACTTGTTTCAGTATGAAGGGACGCCTCTCACCTTTTAAACACTGAGCAATCTGGTCTTTTTATGAGAAAGCTGATGATGATTTTCTAAATTAATTGCAATATCAATTGCTGCACTGCATGTTTTGAGATATTGTGCTCCATATTTGTATTCATAATAAAACGATTTATGTTTTACTACTAGGTGAAAAAAAGCATCATGAGTGAAAATGACAAAAGACAGGCTGTTCTGCACAAGTTAAAGCTAAAATAAAGCACTGCCACAAGGGTGTAAAAGTGTGTGTTCACTTCCCTGAGGCAGCAGCAGACAGGGCAGGTACTCAGAATACCTGAATGTCAAGGTTATGGGTCACATGTACTGTTGATTATGAGCACCATGATGGTTTTTTTTTTTTTTTTNTTTTTTTTTTTTTTTGTTTTTTTAAATACTGACATGTTTGCTCATACTCAGAGCAGCCTTTTTCAGCTTGTGACTACTACCATAATTCTGCAAAACTGCCCTTACCGACCTCTGACAGAGTTGGGCTGACCCTGAACCGAAAAGCAGAAATGGAAAAAGCAGGGCCAAACGGAAAACTCAGGTTCTCCCTTGTAAAGGCATGGGACTGCATTTATTGCTCACTGCGTTTTTCCACTAGGGAGAATATCCACGGTCATCTCCGCTCCAGCACAACCCGTAACAACAAACTGTGAGTCAGCTGGGAAGCCAAAGTGTGTTTCTGTGTGAGATGTAGGAAATGTTTGCGCACATATATGGAGTGTCTGTGTCCTAAGTGTATAAAACAAACACACAAAAAAAACAAAACAAGACAAAAACAAAAAAAAGTACAATAAGTCTATGCATATGCCTGTGTGTGTGTGTGTGTGTGTGTGTGTGTGTAAGGAGTCTTTCCAACATCTGCATTCCTTTGTGGAGTGGGTTGGGACAGGGAGTGGAGTGAAATTGCCCTTTGGGGAACAAATGGAAGACAGATAAAGGAAGTCCTTCACTGTCAGTTGTTACTGGATAGTGTGTGTGTGTGTGTGTGTGTGTG
The DNA here is from genome assembly GCA_014773175.1 of Lucifuga dentata. Classification (NCBI taxonomy): domain Eukaryota; kingdom Metazoa; phylum Chordata; class Actinopteri; order Ophidiiformes; family Bythitidae; genus Lucifuga; species Lucifuga dentata. The sequence goes on from VXCM01001134.1 coordinate 90,553, forward strand.
TGTGTGTGTGTGTGTGTATGCTCTATACTCAGGATGCAGGGTGGGATGAAAGATTTTTCCTACAGCTGAGAGTGGGTACTGCAGTGTCAACAAATGTCTGCAGGAAGAGGAAGCCAAGATGTTTAAGATGAAGAGATTGTGAGTGTTGCATAACCAATATCATGATACATCGACTAATATTACTGATCAGTCATGTTCCACAAACACTCAGTTCTCACACCACTAATCTGATTGTTACTATGACAAATGTGTTTCCTATACTATATAACTTACATAACTTCCTATTATGTTTCCATGAAAAATTGCAGATGAATGCATTTATGGCATTTTTTATAATCACAAAGCATTAGGTTCTGGCCACATTTCCAACCCTGTGAAGTCATCTGGTTCGGCTCTGATAGCTTTCTGGCTGAATATTTCCACTTATGTGCACTTCCACTGTGACACCAGTTGAACTAAAATATCACAACTGCTAATAGTGCTTTCAGAAAAAAAAGTTCTTGTTTTATTTTCTGGATCTATGCATTTGTTCATAGCTGCTTGAACATCACACAGTCAATAAATCATTCAAAGGGTTTAGTTTGATGCTCAATAGAAGAGATCCGCATTTTAATTGACCAATCAAAGCATTTTTAATTTCTTATGTTCCCTCAGGTTGCTTCATCTTTGACCGCTGCTGCTTTCTGAGCTTTTGTCACCACTGTTTACCTCCTTAATTTTGAGGAACCATCAGTGGTATTAAGAGGAAACAAAATATGGAACCACAATGAGAGTTTAATAAAGCTGGACTGGATTCTCACAAGTTCACTATATTTATTTAATCTATATTCATTTAAGTGTGTAAAATATAAGAACCCAAACCAGCAAGCTTACATGCGTGAATCACATTTTTGGAAATATTCTGTCCATGTTCATGGTGATTCCAAACCAGCACTCTTGACATTAAGAGTGCTGGCATGGAATGATTATATTGAGTGGAAACAAACAGCAACGATCACAAACACATCCAAACATTATCAGCAACAATTCATAGATCCTATATGACCAGAGCAGTCAAATCATTGCTAATAAACAGGTGACATTTACAGAACAGGCAGCGCAACGCACAGTAGCTACAAAAAGGAGCCTCACCCAGTTATAGAAATAAAATGGGTCTCACTGTCCTAAGAAAGTGTTTTTTATGAGGATATATAAAATGTAGCAACATGTGGTTGTTGCTGAGAGTATAGTGAAGGTGTGTGTGTGTGGAGTCTGCTGCTGCTGCTTACCCCAGCACAATGAGCTCTCCGTACTTTACTGGCACTTTGGTAGAGGTGGTGGTGGAGATGGTTTCCTGCTCTGGGGAGTACATCGGGCACGGCTGGTCGAGTTTTGGAAGAGGAGGGGAAGAAAAAATGAGATGAGATTTGATTGGGGGGGTACAGGAAGGGGAAAGGAAGGGGGAAGGGAGGGAGGGGGG